>CM067366.1:65577213-65874713 GCA_034401795.1 Chaetoderma sp. LZ-2023a | reverse complement strand
GTGTATTGCATCATTATGCCGCCTACTGGTGGTTCTTGTGGCTTTAATGATATGCTTCAGCTCTTCAAAGTCAACCTCACGGTTGAGTTGTTTTTTATCTGACCCTTCCTTAGCCAATTGATCGGCTTTGTCATTTCCTAATATGCCACAATGCGAGGGGATACACTGTAAGTTGACATTGTTCTCCTTAGCCAGTTGCGTAAGATTTTCATGAATTAAATTTGTACTTTCCTTTCCACTGTCCAGCGCATGGAGTCTGTCAGGAAGACAATATTTGCATTTCTGGTTTTTCGTTGTATCAGTATTTGGCTAGCTAAGATCAGTGCCTGGATTTCTGCAGTGTAATTGCTACAGTGCTTCCCTGTTGGCAAGCATGAGTCTGTTATATCTCCACATGGAAACCGAATGTGAGCACCTGCCCCTCCATTCTTGACAGCCTGGATAGCTGATCCATCTGTATAAACATGCATCCATTCTTCCTCAGGATAGTTTTCTGCAATATGACTCAATGCAGGAACTTTGTTTGTCACCTCTGCTTGATCTCCCTTGCTTTCAATCCCTGAAATCGAGGGCCAGATTGAAATAGTGTTTTCTATTTCAGAAGCTTTCCACGGTTCCCTCTCAGAGATAGCAGTTATGTTTCTACATCTGGGGAAGATGTCCGACTCTCTGTTTCTTTAAATTTTCTTTGATGTTAATAAGAAATTATTCCTTTTGAGCCTTTCTCTAGACATTTGGTGAGTCAGCATATGCATGGGATGGTGAGGCATCAATTTGAATTTCTCATATTGAATCTCGGCCTTGATTTCTCGTCTCTGTTGGAGTGGCTTGATATTGGTAAGTTCTTCCATCGCTGCTATTGGAGTGGTCTTCATAGACCCTGTTATGATACGAAGAGCCTGATTTTGTACCTTATCCAGTGTCTGAAGGGTGCTTGTAGCAGCTGTCATCCATGATGATGAGCCGTATTCGATGATTGGCCTAACTGATCCAGAGTAAACCTGTTCCAAAATGTTCATGTTAGCTCCCCATTTTGTTCCAGAGAGCTTCCGCATAACTGTCAGTCTTCGCTTGGCTATACCTTCAGCTTTTCTGATTTGCACCTTCCAGGTTAGTCTTTTGTCAAATATCAGACCAAGATAAGTTACTTCATCCTCAAGGTGCAGAACTGATTCACCAAATTTCAGACTTGTCTTGTGTTCCTTTTTAGTGGATAGTGTGCACAGAGTTGCGACTGTCTTCTCTTTGTTGATCTGGACAAACCATCTTGTAACCCAAGAATTGATGTGATCAATTGCGAGTTGCATGCGGTAATTGGCTGTTGACACATACTCTTCGCTGCTCCACATTACAAGATCGTCAGCATACAATGCAGCTCTGACTCCCATTGGAAGGTTCTTCATCAGGTCATTGATGAATATTGTGAAGAGGGTGGGAGAGACTACACCACCCTGAGGTACACCATGTCGTAGCAGGACTTTCTTGCTGCTCATTCAGCTGTACTGATGCCTTTCGGTTGTGGAGATACTGCCATATCCAGCTGTATATTTTTCCAGAAATATCACTGGTCCTGAGCTTTTGGAGGAGTCCATGCTTCCATACTTTATCAAATGCCTTCTGCAGATCAACCCACACAGTGATGATATGCTTTTTCTTTTGGAACGCCTCCTCAATAGACTGTGTCAGATACGTTGTTTGATCCTCAGTAGATCTATACTTTCTGAAGCCATTTTGTTCATCCGCTAAGAGATTGTTGCTTTCAAGATGTCGAAGAAGTCTCTGGTTGGGGATTCTTTCCATGGCTTTGACAGTGCAACTAGTCAGACTGATAGGTCGATAACTTGCCGCTTTGGATTTATTCTTGCCTTTATTCAGTACAGCGATCATGATGGCCTCTCTCCAAGACTGGGGAACTTCTCCTGTGTACCAACAGCTTGTGCTTTCCAATAGTACCCAGATTCCTCAACATCTCATTCTTATTCCATCTTGTCCAGGAGACTTCCTGAGTTTCAGAACTGTCAAGCTTTTCTCCAACTCGCTGATGGTCAGAAGCTCATCCATTCCCTTGGCATGTATTTGTGTGTCTCCGTTCCACTTTGCAGACTTCATTGCAGCTTTTTTACAACTCACTGGCACATCTAGATTGCTTACTTTCTGAAACATACAAGCAAAGTGTTCAGCAGCAGCCTCTACTGTTTTAATTTCACAATCCTCTTCAAGAGCTATGTTCGGTACTCTGGTGTTTTCATCGTTAAGCTGCTTCACAAGCCTCCAGAATTTGTTCGTATCTTTTTCAAGATTTAAGCTTGACGTTTTTTCTCTCCACGATTCTCTGGTGACTCTGATTTTGGCTATCAAGGCCCCGGAATTTTTAATCCGTATTTCCATGACTTTCAAGGTTTTCCAGGCCCCATGCAAACCATAGATCCTTAGTTCCTAATCATATCTCCCAAATTTAATCCTGATCCGTTCAGCAGTTCTGGAGAAGTCGTTTACAGGAAAACATGGTCTTCTAAGAAACCAGTCAAAGCATTTGCCCAATCAAGTGCACTTGAAACAAAGTTGGTTCAGCTGTTACCCTAGATGATTTTTCATGAATTTTGAATCGATACCCCAGGAGGTTTCATGGAATTTAAATACTCCCAATAATTTTCTCCTTACCAAAAACTTCGAGAATCACCTTCCCCATCACCACCATGCATATCCATACACATTTTCAGGATATCCTTGACCATTTCCTGTCGCAAACAATTATAAGCATGAAATGCAATTATACTGGCATACATCGTCATACATATATCGATATATAGGCCTATTGCGAATGCGTGTGATAACATTGTGTCATGTATGCGCTATTCTGTTCCAGTCTCAATTTCGATGGGTTTTTTGTAAAGCGCGCAGACTTGTAGTTACTGGAACCATAACACGGAACCTCTGTATTTCTGGATGGTAGGCCCTATATGTAATGAACATGCTATGCATTTGATTTTTCTTTTCATTCTATGTCTATTTTAAAACAGAATATCTATAATTATTGAAGAATCGGACATTACTATCCTCAATAACTAGGAATAGCCGCGCTTGTATCATCCGCCGTTACATCATAGCTCATTAGGGAGCTATAATATTTCCACCGAGACAGATAAATACGAGGATAGCGTGTGTTTGATAAATACGAGGATAGCGTGTGTTTGATAAATACGAGGATAGCGTGTGTTTGATATCATTTGGAATTGTTCCGAATAACAAATAATACATTAATTTACTGATCGAATTTACACAGCGACTGAATCATTGTGTCATTTTATATTAATTATATACACATCACATAGATATTTCGAGTACGCACGCCTCGACAATCCATCCCAATTACCAACACAAGCCGCGTCATATACCAGCTTCTATCGATATCGCTACTTCTATATGGTACACACGCATCCAGCTAAAATATGTCTTCAAATCTTTTGGTTTTAAACGTCTCCCAAGAGTATCTGTGCTCGAATGAATTATTGGTGTGACCTAACAAAGCCAGATGACGAAATCCAATATGGCGCCCAAAAGCATAAATATCCATTTATTACATCAATTAATGTCCCGGGTGGTGGCGAAGTATAGATTTATAGGATAAGGAATTTATGATAATCATATCGAATAGTCTCGAGTAAAACAGCTGAAATAGCAGATGAAGGATTGGCCCTAAATTCATAATCTCCGAACATATTTAGTAAAACTTCATTTCTCGACCCACGGGTGTCAGTAAGAGAAGGTAAGAGAATACAAGGTAGCGCAGTTGACAATCGATTGTGATGAGGGTGTATCGATGTAAAATAGAACCCAATCACAATAACTCTCAATGTATTTTATTCAGAGTAGTATATATTGCCATGTCTGCTGCTTGTATATCTGCTCTAGCTGTATCTAGTCATAGGATTTATTGATCATGGAATCCAATTCATGAATCCATCATATGACGTCATAATCAACCACGAGACGTGTATGTTGACGTCATAATCATGACGCCATAATAATTCGATTAAGACTGTTTAGTCCGACACGTTGTACAAATTGTATGTATCTACTATTTAATAAACATGCTGGTGAATATTTTGAAATTAATTTGACTGGACGCTGTTGCTGCCATTGTGTAGTTTTCTGGAAATTGATAGTCAGAGAGTTCATAGAGAGGTCGATTCCAACACGTGCGAGGTGTTGGTGGAGCTTAGCTAGAGATTGACGGTCCATAGCTAAAATGGAAAGGCCCATCGTCACTTCACAGAATTGATGAATCAAGTTTCTCAGTCAATCATATGACGTCATAATCAACTACGTCACATGTAGGCTGACGTCATAATCAATTACGTCATGAATGTCGCGATTTAGCCCATCTTAAGGGCTTAGCAATCCACCAAGTTGCACGAATTGTATGTCTTTACTATTTAATTAGTTTTTTGAGATATTTTGTAACTAATTTGACCGGGCGCTGTTGCTGCCAGATATAGCTACGCTAGCTCTAGCTAAGCTCCACCCACGCGTTGCTACACAAGTAATTTGTTGAACATTGCAGCAGCACTCAGTCTGCAATTTAGTTTAAATTAATATATTCAATGGAATCTTTTTTACATAGTAAAGACATACAATCCATATAACTTGATTGACTATTACGCGTTTATAACAGACTTAATTACGTCATTCAATACGTAGTTATGGCGTGAGGCTACACGTGTCGTAGCTGATTATAACGTCAAATCATTGATCGATAGACTGGATTCATCTATTGAGAATTGGCAGCGGCCGGGTTGGGGAAGGAGGAGGGGCTCGTGCCTATAAAGGTCTGAAGCATATTCCGGTATAACATCGTTAGCTCACGCATAACACTCGCGCGTAACACTCACTCACATTTAATATAGTGTTTCTAATTGTCACAGGAATGTGTATGCCAAGTTTCATCTGCTGCCCTATATATTTTCAATCAGAAGTCCTTAATTTACTGGACTATTTGGAATGTGTGAATTCACCTTTCCAAAATACACACCATCATATGACGTCATAATGAACTGCGTGATGTGAGAATGACATCACAATGAATGACGTCATGAATGATGTCGATAAGTACGTCACGAACGCATATTTGAAGGCAGGCTATGCGTTGTTGTACAAATTGTTTGCTTTTACTATTTAATAAATATTCTGTTGAATATTTTGAAACTAATTTGACTGGGCGCTGTTGCTGCCATAGTTACAAAATATTCAACAGCTTCCCTGCATAGTTTTCAGGAATTTGATGGCTAGGGCATTCGGGGATCGATCAATCCCAACACGGCGTTAATAGATAAAGGCTGATAGCGTTCGAAGTAACTTGGCTTTGAAGTCAGATTCAAGACCAACATCGTGCGTCATTTTTTTAAGCATTATCAGATGTCTGTATTTATGTAAAAAAAATTAGGTTTTTCACCATCCGTATAGTGTACGCGTAGTAACACTTATAGCTTCCATAGCAAATTGAGTACAAATTTAAAGTGATATTAACTTACAGAAGTAAATCAATGTGTAACAATATTTTGACAGTTATCTACTTTTACCGCATACTAGTCATGAATTGTATCACTCATAGTAATTATTTTATAATTTTCTGAAAACACGTGCGCGCTCAAGATGCGCCTTATATGCATTGAGATGACAGATTGCAGAGAACTATGAAGATGCAGTTTATGTACGAAAGATGTCTGATAGTAGATAACTATGCTCAGACATTTTATGCTTGAAAGATCCATATCGTAGAGAACTGAAAATATCAATTGAAAATACCACGTCATACTTAAATACTTCATTTTGTTGGTTGACGTCACAATCACAATGACGTATTTATCTCCTTCATGGACATTGATGGGTCAGTCAGGTGTACAAATTGTATGTCATTGATGGATTTACTATTTAATAAACATTCTGTTGAATATTTTGAAACTAATTTGACTGGGCGCCGTTGCTTCCGTGGGCAGCAACAGCACCACGTCAAATTAGTTTTAAAATATTCAACAGCCTAACTGTATCGTTGCATTGAAATTGGTATTTGGAGAATTACAGATTCAAAGTATCGGCTATACATTGATTCCACCTCAAGTAAAAAGTGGGCGGGGCATAGCTAGAAAGTGGGCGGGGCATAGCCTGAAATAGATCGCTCCATGGCATATGCGCCATAAGGCTAACGTGGCCGAAATTGGCTGTTGGAGCCGCATTTTTATAACGTGAAATGTTTAGAAAAACCATCCCAAGACAGGGATTTTCTCAAACTGACGCGTGCAGCCCTCCCTAGTGTGTTTTAAATGCGAATCAGTTATACATTTTTGTGTTATGATTTGTGTTAACATCTTTATTATTTATGAACTGTTTAATACATATTCGCAGACTCCCAGTGACAGTGAGAGCTGGCAGGATACGATTCTCCTCTCTGACGATGACAGTCTGGGTCTGTACTCGTACGATAGTGTGTGTGCTCAGCTGAAGGAGGCGAACACGGACTCGGACAGCTCCTGGGAATTTATCTGTAAAGCGTCATCTATTATCGCGAGAACAAGTGAGATCTTCTTTGTTGCTGTCTATTGTGACAAAATGTAATCGACATGTGTTCCATCTGTACCTAAGAAGGCATTGGTGTAATAAATTAATTGAATTGAATTAACATTCTGTCTTCAATGACCATCCGTCTTTAGTGGTTATCTCTCTATAGTGACCATCTGTCTTTAGTGGTCATCTGTCTATGGTGACCATCTGTCTTTTATGACAACATGTCTTCAGTGACCATCTGTCTTTAGTGGTCATCTGTCTATAGTGGCCATCTGTCTTTTATGACTACCTGTCTTCAGTGACCATCTGTCTTTAGTGGTCATCTGTCTATAGTGGCCATCTGTCTTTTATGACTACCTGTCTTCAGTGACCATCTGTCTTTACTGGTCATCTGTCTATAGTGACCATCTGTCTTTTATGAATACCTGTCATCAGTGACCATCTGTCTTTAGTAACCACCTGTATTTCGTGACCACCTGTCTTTAGTGATCATCTATCTTTAGTGCTCACCTGTCTCTTAACAATGCGTATATAGTGTACATTTGTCTTTACTGACCAGCTGGCTATAATGACCATCTCTTTATAGTGGCTATCTGTCTATTGTGATTAAGTTGTGGATTCCATAGCGAATATGACAATTCTATGGTTAAAACAATGAATCAGAACTGTATTATTCCTTATGAAATTAAAACCTTTCGAGTTTATCCATCCATCATATGATGTCATAATCAACTATGTGACACATAGGATGACGTCATAATCAATTACAGCATGAATGTCTCGATTCAGTCCATCTTAAATGCTTAATAGTCTGATAATTTGTACAAATTGTATGTCTTTGCTATTTATACTAACCATTCAGAGGATAGAATTTGCCACAAATAAACCATCCCTGATGCTTTTTATTAAGCTGACAACGGAGGCTATTCAGGCTTTATTAACTAAATGTTAATTCATTTCTACAGCCTATGATCGCTGTCATGATTTACTTTTCAACCAATCAGAAAAACCTAGCGTGTCTGACCCTCTCTCTCTCTCTCTCTCTCTCTCGCTCTCTCTCTCTCTCTTTCTCTCTTTCTCTCTCTCTCGCTCCCTCTCTCTCTGTGCGTGCGCGCGCGAGCGAGCTAGCTAGCGAGCGTGCGTGCGTGCGTGCGTGCGTGCGTGCGTGCGTGCGTGCGTGCGTGTTCAGTCGTAGAGGTGTCGTCTATCGTTCGACAACATGGTATGCAAACGATCATACACGTAATCTGTTGAGTATTTTGAAGTTAATTTAATTAGAAGTTGTTGCTGCCATACTTCAAGTCAAATTAGTTTCACAATATTCAACATAATGTTTATTACATAATAAAGAATGTAATGTTTGAGCACTTATATGACATCACAAACTAAAGCAGATAATTGTGATACAGATAAGGGGATGTGCCAGAATATGAAGGATATGGAATCTATAAAACATAATCTATCGGTGCGATACAACATTTGAGAGGAGATTAGCATCCATTTAATAAGCATGCTGCTGAATATTTTGGAACTGCACCAGTCGAATTAGTTTCAAAATATTCAACAGCTTACCTGTACAGTTTTCTGGAAATTGATAGTCAGGGAGTTCAAAGATCGATCGATGCCAACACTAACGAGGTGTGGGTGGGGCTTAGCTACAGGTGGGCAGGGCATAGCTAAAATGAAAAGGCCCACTCCCACCAAGCTTGAAGATATTTCAAATACACTCTTTCAAGAATATAATTTAGCCACCGATGATAACGCTGTATTGTGTTGTTTGTTCGCAGTTGCAATGACCATGTGTATTGCAATATTGCTTGCACTGCCGATAGCCATGATGTCTATAGGTATGAACATATACACAATGTCATGTGTGTCTCACTTTATAATGATGCTTATATACAACGTCATTGCACGTATTTCTCGAGACACAACCATACACGTACGCACACATGCAAGGACCGTTAGAAAATGGACTCAATGCACTCCATTGAATGGAGTAATCCAATGTCATTCAAGTATCTAACAACATCAGAAATTACATCACTAGTTAGATGACGTAACAATCATAATGACGCATATTTTCGTCATGAAAATAAAAAAGTCCGTCACTAGTCTACGAATTATGTCTTTAATAAACTTTCTGCGGTATGCAGCAACAGCCACACACAAATTACCGGACAAATTACTTTCAAGATACCTAACACCTAACCCGTCTACTTACCGTGAAATTTAGATGTTGGGGATTGAGGTTTTAAATCGATTTCGACACGCGTGGGCATCATGTAATTCGAAAAAACTTCCTTAGAAATGGACTGCTCCTTTGTGTTAGAAGCACCTGATGTCCCAGTTGTCCTTGTTTCTTACTATGAACAATGGACCTTTCCAATTTTCCGTCCACCATATGACGCCATATGATGTCATAATCAACTCCGTGACATGTAAGATAATGTCATGAATGACTCGATTTAGTCCTTCTTAACTTTTTATAGTCCGTCAGGTTGTATGAATTGTGCGTTTGCTATTTAATATACATGCTGGTGAATATTTTGAAACTAATTTGACTGGACGCCAACAGTACCCAGTAAAATTAGATTCAAAATATTCAGCAGCGTAATTACCTGTATAGGTTTCTGGAAATTGATAGTCATGGATTTCAGGGATCGATCGATCCCAACACAAGCTTGGTGTGGGTGTAGGTGTGGATGGCGTTTAGCTAGAGATGGGCGGGGCATAGCCAAAATTGGAAGAGTCCATTCTCTATTACAAGAGTCCGGATCAGCATTGTAGTTTAACCACCCAACTATCAGTGGCCAATCACTACTCCGCGTACTAGACAAGACTGACTAATTGTTGTCAAGCGCACACCGCAGCGCTCAGTTAGTTGGATGGACCCTTACATTTTCGCATGGTATTATTATGTAACCAATATCGTTAGATATTTTATGTTTCTGCCAATAACTTAATTATTTCCACTTTAGGATGCAGTGCTCGTTTATCTAGCATCTGGTCTTTATTTACATCAATTACAATTAAGCAATCCAGTTTCTCAGACAATCATATGACGTCATAATTAGCTACGCCACATGTACTGTGACGTCATAATCAATTACGTTATGAATGACGCGATTCAGTCCGTCTTAAACGCTTAATATGATCTCATACTCAACTACGTCACGTGTAATCTGACGTCAAAATTAATTACGTCATGAATGACTTAGTACGTCTTAACCGCTTAATAGTCTTTCAAGTTAACTGAATATTTGGAAAACAATTTGACTGAAAGTTGTTGGGTGGCCACTAACAACTTTTAATCAAATTGTTATCAAAATACTCAACAGGTCCAGAGTTATTGCCCATTGAAATTATTGTCTGGTGACTTAGATTCACTTTCTAAAAGAAACGTGATTTCGTATGGCAGATAACCGGCATTAATATCTTAGAATTTGAGTTACATTAATGGACTAAGTTAGGCTTTTGTCAATTTGTGTGTCCATGTGTATATTATGTGAGGATATAGTGTCTATCTATATTGTTTCCAGTGTTGGCGTAGTGAAATCTTAGATGTCTTTAGTGTTTTGCACATATATGGCAGCCCGGTTAATAACCAGAACAAAAGTGCATGAACACATTCGACCAGTCCTCAAAGAGCTACACTGGCTGCCAGTGGAACAACGAATCGAATTTAAGGTCGCACTTTTCGTGTTCAAATGCCTACATGACTTAGCCCCACCGGGTTTTTATCATCACTCATAACTAGACGAATAGCACCGAGAGCACTAAGATCGAGTGAACAGCTACTCTGCGTAGTACCCAATTCCAATCTTGTCATTGGAGAGCGTGCTTTCTCCATAGCTGGACCAAAACTTTGGAACGACCTTCCATCCAACATTCAAAACAGCAACAATGTTGAGGCTTTCAAAACTCTTCTAAAAACCCATTTGTTCCAAAAAGCATATTTCACTATTTTAAATTAGCTTTAACTTTTGTAAAGCGCCTTTGGGCAGTTAATTCTGGAATTGGCGCTATATAAATGCATACATACATACATACATACATACATATAGCACTTTCGGGTGTGTGTGTGTGTGTGTGTGTGTGTGTGTGTGTGTGTGTGTGTGTGTGTGTGTGTGTGTGTGTGTGGGTGGGTGGGTGGGTGGGTGGGTGGGTGGGTGGGTGGGTGTGTGTGTGTGTGGGTGTGTGTGCTAAGACCGCACCCAGTCACTGGTAGAGTTAGATGGAGAGCTGGATCCTTTCCGTCACCAGTGTGTCGGGTACGAATTGTTACTGATCGGTATCCGGGAACTAACATTTACAGGTCGTTAGGGTTATGTAAAATCCCCCAGAGATGCACTGCAGGCCAGTAATTAATTATAAATATATATGTTTTCGCAGCGCTGCCTACTTTGGCAGGGCTTTTCTAGCGCGTGCGTGCGTGCGTGCGTGCGTGCGTGCGTGCGTGCGTGCGTGGGTGCGTGGGTGCGTGCGTGCGTGCGTGCGTGCGTGCGTGCGTGCGTGCGTGCGTGTGTGTAGGCGGTGGGAGGTGGATGTGGAGGGTTGGGGGGAGGGGGGGGGGGGGCGGGGGAGAGTGTATGCGGTCATCGTTACTTTATTTCTAGCCACTCTGGAACCCCAATAGTTCCAGAACTAACTATAAATAACGTGACGGAAGGAGGTTCAGACAATTAATAAGCCCGAAGGCTGGTGGAGCGTAGACAGATGGAGGCCTTACGGTAAATGGCCAATTTATACAATCTACCCAGAGCACGGTGGTACATATCCGCTAATCCGGAAAAGAGACTAACACAAAATGTCTCCTACCGAGTAATCGTCCCTGCTAGTGCAGCAGATTAACCCAAAATATATGAGGTATTGTGCACTTTGTGGTACAAGCATGAAATTTGGCAGGGAGATTGGGGATTCTATCCCCATTATTTTAAGATCTGGACCCATCCTGAAAGTCACATGTGACGGGTTTGGCAGCAATTTTAAGATTTGCCATATTCGGAATCTAATTTGAGCCATTACAGTTTCTGTGTCAACTTCTACTAAAGGAATTAGTTCAATTTAACTAAGTAAATATATACAACTTTAATGCTTACTACATTTAAACATGAACAATCAATAGAATCAAGTTCCAAGACGGCAAAAAATTTCAAAATTGCCACAAAACATAGCACTTTGTAACAAGAGGCCCAAGGGCCTGTGAGGCTCACCTGGACATTAGCTTTAAGACATTCGGATTCAAAAGAGAGAGATCTTTAAATTCACAATATAAATATTGGACTACAGTGACGATAACTACATATATTGCCCATAATATTTTTGAAATCCAAGATGGCCACGAAGACAATCACGAAATAAACAAGAGCTCAGCAAACGGTGCATAATACCCCGCCCCGCTAAAAAGTTGAGGAAAATTTTAAGTAACAGGTGAATTAGAAAAGATGATTTCTCTCCACCTAATATTTACACTGAAAAAAGAATTTCTAATCTAAGTTCGAAACTTGTCGAGATCTGGCCTGAAAAAGATTTTTTTAATGATTTTTAAGCACTTCAGGGGAGATAACTCTAGCAAATATGTACGGATCGCGCCAAAATAAAATCATGACACATCGTCTCCGCCTAATATGTACACTGTGAAAAGAATTTCTAATCAGAGTTCGAAACTTTTCGAGATCTGGCCCGGGAACAAATTTTGTACGATTTTGAAACACTTCAGGGGAGATAACTCTAGCAAATATAGACAGATCTCGCCGAAATAAAATCATGACATGTCGTCTCCACCTAATATGTACAATGTACCCTTCAGGCCAGGTGAGCTAAAAATATGAACCGCTGGTAAGTAGGTTTATTGTAGTAACTATCTTTTACAGGGACATATAAGCCCTGTCTATGTTTGTATGTAGATATGATATACAAGCAATATAAAATGGAATGAGCACTCATAGAACAAGACCCTCGCCATCTGTGTCACTTTGCAAAAATTAGATTTTGCTTGGTTTTTCACATTTTTCGGATTTTTGGTTTAATCTGGATTCAGTTCAAATTACTGCTAAATGTAATCTTAAGTATTACATCCCACATTCTTATTTTAAAATTTGGGGGAAATTAGATAATTCCTTTTCAAGATATCAGTTGATCCAGGTTTTGATCCAATCCATTCGAATTTGGACACTTTTCGCTGGATCATGATGAAATTCGACCTTTGTTGTTCGAGAATTTCAGCCAGGTCGTACCAGTAGTTTCCGATATATCCATGCACAAAGACACACACATAGACAGACCCGATAGCAATACCATCGTCCTCATGTTCGGTGAGGATGACGATAAACATCCTTATTAACTGTAAGGCCGCTAAATTCTTTCAGACATACATGTATATCTCTGATTCTGAAGGATAATTTGAAAATAATTAACGGTTTCAAAATTAAGCCAAATTAAATTTATCCCCTAGTGAAACAGTGAACTGTTTGACTGCTGGAATAGTGGAGACGACATCGTCCATGTGTTATAATTCTGAATCTGTTAAATCTTCTGAAACTAATTTGACTGAAAGTCTTTGGTGCATGGTTAATCCACCTAAAGCGTTCAGTCGATTATTTTCAAAATAATCAAGTTCCATAATTATTGCCACTAAAATTACTGTATATATCCTGTCACACATAATTCAAAATACCTATCAAATTACTCACTTAATATACTAATCATACATAGAAATACTTGATTGATAAATGGGTACAGTAACTGTTGTTAGCGTAGTGAAATGGTAGTTGATAATGTTCACATTAACTACCAACTTACACGTTTGTATAACATATTATAGTTCATGGATTAATACTAAGAAGTCAACTTGGAACTCTAATATCAAATTCTAATCCTGACAATTTCCTGAACAGGCACAGAGTGAAGTACATTTAAGCACTGCTTTCATACATTTACACCGTCCTCGACATGTCTTCTTACAACTACAGTGTATGAGTTCATAGCACGACTTCGATGCTTCTGGGAGCGTAGTCCAGAATGGTTGCCAATCCGTGGAACTCTTAATCCAGCCCCAATCAGACGGATTTGGCAACTGCGGATTTGATGACAAACACATATTCCAACAGTAGCACTGGTAACGGGCTCGCTTTATGTGCTGCTCCAATGCAGCCTGAGTTGGTGGAATGTTCTCCAATGTACGCGATTTCTGGGCGAACAGTTGCTTCCTAGCATCATTGACTCTAATAATATCACTTGTTCTAGAATACATGAGGACAACAAAGCGCTCTAATAGTTCCATAGACTTGTCACTGATAGTTTCTGAAATGTTCATTAGCTCCGCAAGTGCCTCAGTTACCTCAGGGAATGAGTTCCACGTTGACCACGCTGTGTTTTTCCCTATACCCCCAAATGACGACACCGTGTCACAGCCCGTAAAGGCATGAAACATTGGAAGGGTAGCAGATTTCCGGGGTCCAATGATTGTAACTATTTCATGGATGGCTACGAATCTGAAATGTCCACCTGTACCGAATGCAACCCACAATTCATCTGCTTGTATTTTGTTTAGCGTCGCTATTGCCAACACCACAACATCAGTATCAACGGTACGCACCAATAGTTTTTTGCAACCCTTCTTAGTAGCATCTGCCATGTGTAAAAACAGACGCGTGTCAGCTTCCTCGTGTGAACACGGCGACAGTTCTGAGATATCTGTCTGTTCAGAAGAGCAGATCACATTAGTTCCATCAGTTGCATATATGTTCCTTCCTTCTCCTTGCAAAAGCATAACTTGGTGTGACAAGAAACTGAACAGTTCTGTTTTGTTCTCGTCCACGCGCAAAAAATCCTTCCAATTCTTGGGCATTGCTGAAGAGGAAACAACTCGTCTACGCACACCTTTTCCCCTCTTTTGCCTGGTGGTACCCTTAAGGCTAGCTGGCTGATATTGGTCCCACACTATATCAATACGATTGGTATTCTGAAGCTGTGAGGATACATAAGGCACAAACACCTGCTGTGCATACTCTAAGAAGGTTTTTGCTGTTCCAGGATTCAGCATCTGGACCACAGCGGCACCATCCAGAAATTTGGCATCAACAACTGGAGATTGTTCTGTTGTGATTGTCCCTGCTTCAATGCAAGGCATTAGATCTGCCTTTGTACCAAGCCGTAATTTACCCCCTAATGACAGTGATGGAGGGGATCCTTGATTTTCATGGCAGAAGAATTGGTCCACATCACCATCTCTCGCCTGACAAGCCACATATAACCTAGAGAACAAATTACAATCACTCTTTACTGACTGCAACTGTAGTTTATCTTTTGACAGTACTTTGACTGATGGGCGGCTGAAGAGAGGTAACTTGTTCTTGGGCAATGGATCTGTAACAGGCTTAACACAATTGGATAACCGTTCATCAACAAACTTAGTGAACTGTTCCTCACCAAGGGTTTTCACTTTTCTGATAGTTTCAGCAACTGAACTGTTCATAATATCTTTCGTGTCTAGAACGAGAAGATCGGCACTGTCCTCCAGAAATGGATTTCCCATCTCTTGTATAACTGCTATGAGGGACTTGACATCTTTCAGAAAGGCAGACTGGACCGCGGGTTGTTGGTCATGATGAAGACCCTCCAGGTTTTGCTTGACTTTTGATCCACTAATTATCTGATCTTCTTCAAACTCTCTAACCAGCCGTGCCACTTCAGGGCCCGCAACAGTCCAGCGACGCAATGCTGCAGGATTGTCAGTCAGTCCAACTGCTCCTCCCGATGTTTTAACCAAACAATTATTCTGCTCGTGGCATTGGTCGATTGCCATTGCTGAAAATTTGTTGCTTGTTTTGTGGACCACGAATTTTCCAGAACGAAACTCTGCAAGGATGTCTGGATGCTTCGAGGACAGAATCATCATGTCGCGGATGTGAACAGATAACCAGCGGGCATAGTGTGTATGATCTAATGCAAACATCCATGGTGTGATCTGTGCTAGTGATTGTAGATACAAATCAAAATTTCCTTCCCGAATTGATCTTACATAGATGAGAAGCATGATCTCTAAGGACAGAACGGTAAGCCAGTAATCAAAATGGACACTTTGAACTGCCCGCTGTGCACACCAGTCGTCAAAGCTGAGAGTAGTTGGAGACGTTTCTGTGTATGCCTGATGGATCAAGCAATGTAGACTCGCTGCTGTGACCTGGTGAGCATGGCGTGTTTTCGTCACGTGGCTTGCCGAAATGAACGAATCTGCTGTGCCAGAGCTTGCAACATCAGCTTGTGTCAGAGCACTCGTCCATCCACTGTCTTCGAGCCAATCCCCCAAAAGCTATAATATAAGACAACAATGTTTGTAGATTTAGTATGCTTAATAGGACATTCACACATGTGCAATGAAAGCCCGACACACTATCTGTAAACCCTGGATGGAATTATCTGGGGAGACCTAGCGATATGCCAATCATACAAGTCCAAAATGTTTTGCCTTGGAAAATGTCGATTTGCAGATGAAGAGAAGACACTTTTGGAGAAGTTATCACTGGAAAGACTGGTCCGATAAGCAAACCAGTTATTCAATTGGCAAAGTCTACAAAAATGCTTCTCTTGGTGTATACAGATGGACATTGGAGAGAATCTGAATTTGATAATGAGAATGTTAAAGGCATAATATGCTGTGGGTAGGATGATGTATAACAGTGTTGCTTAAGGTAGGGGTTACTGACTTATTGTCTTTTCATATCCCGAAATGAACATCCAATCAAGCACGCATTATACTTTTCTTGGCCAATCGTAACAATTAAAGGATTAAGAGATTTATTTAATGAAACTGAGATGAGGATGGTGAGGTGGATGTGTGGTGTCTCTCTGAAGGACAGACTGTCCAGTGCAGAACTCCGAAGAAGAACGGGAATGGAGGCGATTGGAGATGTGATGAGAAGGAGCAGACTGAGATGGTATGGTCACGTGGAGAGGAAGGATGACGCCGACTGGGTGAAGGGTTGTACCAAAGTGACGGTGGAGGGGACAGCTCCCTCTGGCAGGCCGAGAAAGACCTGGCAGAATACTGTGTCTGCCGACATGAGACTGCTGGGAATAGACCAACGGGACGCCAGGGACCGTGTCAAATGGAGGAAGGCCATAGGAAGAACAAAGGCGAACCCAGCACAGCCTGGAAAAACCCCCTCAAAACGATAAAGAAGAAGAAGAAGAAGAAGAAACTGTATCATATTCATTGGTAATATTGACCAGCACACATAGTTCCAACTTGTATTTTGACAATGTTTGGATCAAGTTGTAGTGTTTAGATTAGGTAATCCTCTAATGACTAAAACATTTAGTAATTATTTATTTTCATATTTTGGATGACGGTTTAGAGTGCCAAAACAAAAGTTATTTTGAAAATTTCCAGCTGGATTAGCTGTCACAGTACAGTCAATCAAGTTGGGAATTTTCTCTGATAGTCGTTTCATGACCTGTGTAGGAGGACATTTTCCAAAATTATGACAGCCACTGTTTTTGTCATTTATTAGATGAACACATTATGATATTGGTGAACATATTTATTGAAATTTCCAGTTCAGTCAATATAATTTCAAAATATTTAAGAGTACTAGATACTAAATGTCAATTTGTTATCATGTATGTATTATATCTTTGGATATTTTGGAATAAATTTAACCATGAGGAATATACTTGAAGCACTGTACTGGAAGCAGTGTTTTATACTTACCTTTAAGACTGCCATTTCAATATGTAGGCCGCCAAACATTATTATGAAGGAGTCTTCTCCATGTGTATCTGACCACGTCCATTGTATTTGCTTGGCTATGGCATACAAGGGTTGGTCAGCAGCAAGGACAGGAATCTGACCAGGGTTGAGATGCTGAACAGCTGCCTTGACTAGATGCATAGAATGCTTAATCATCGCCACCGAGTGTGCATTGTCCAGGAACAGGGGCAACAGGCCATTTAGTGCAGATGGAGGGCAAGATGTTTGCTGCATGTCAGCATGATAGGCTGACCAGGATATCCAGTCTCCACTCACAAATGTATCATTCTCTGTGGCCGTCATCACTTTGTTCAGCCAAACTCTCTCTTCATCTGAGGCTTCAACTGTAAGTCGATTGTCTGGAGGCTTTACAGGTCCACACACCACTGGTGCGTTGAATTCTTTTGTTCGTAGTGAAGCTGGTGGAACAGATGTGAAGCTTGATGGTAATGGAGGTACCACTCTGGTCGAGGAGGTGTCTTGATTAATAACCAGTTCGTCACGTGCCATGCCAGTTGATCCATGAGAGAGGTGCTGTATGATGGAAATGCTTGTTCCATGGAATGAATCATGTGAAGTAGCAGAGCTGGGATTGTGGTCTACGTTATCAACGGCACTTGTGGTAAATAATCCATGGCGCATCTTTGGTGGGCACACAACATTGTCTAATTCGAATCGTGTACATACCCCCTTCGCAATGTCTGATGTTATTTGCAATAACCTGTCATACGATATACACAATCCCAGACTAAAGAACGTGTCAACCAGAGATCTCTTGCGGGTGAGACCATGAATTTTAAGAGCAACGTATATGGGAAGGGGACTCTCACGGTCACGACTATGGCGTGCTGTACTTGTTGAATTGGCGGCCCGTGCATATTTAACACTGTTGAACATCAAGAGCTGAGATATGGAAAGAGCAGCAATTCTATTTGAGGAGCCGTTTTCTGTCTGAGTTTTAATGTTCGGGCCTTCCTGTATCATTTCTACGAGTGTCAGCAAAGTGGTTGGTATGGACTCCTGTTGACAACCCTCCTGAAATGATCCGTTGAAAGAGAACTTTTGATTGAACATTTCTTGACGCACAATCTGAGCAGCTCTTGCTAAGCACAGTGCTTCACTATCACGGTCACATGCCTTTCGTAGTGCACCTCCAATGTTCTGGTCAAAAGTAAGAAGTATTCCACGACCATCTCTGTGAGCTATAAGGTCAGGAACTGCTGCTAGCAATCTGTTTTTCAGTCTTGTGCTGTGAATTCTGTTGTCCGCAATAATAGCCCCTAGCTGGATAAGACGCTTTGCATACATATCTGCTAGACAGGCTAACTCGAAGACCGCAGCTGTATCTTCCTCTGTTCGGAATTCTTCTATATACGCAACTAACTGTGCAAAGACAATACCATGCAGATGATCATCCGGTTTGTCACAATTAATGGTGGTAGCCGTCCTTGACGCTTGGTTATATAAATTTACTAGACATTTGGGATGGTATTTTGCCTCTTGCGCTATCATATCTCCCGGGGCTAACTTTGCCAACAGTTTAGTATCTTGTAAGTCATGGGCACATTTGCGGACACGAAAATTTATATCGAAGGTTGAAGCTTCACGAAGACCCAATTGTCCTGCTAGTTCCCCGCAAAAGAAGCATGTTGGTTCAACTGATTTAGCTTGGCCTGAACCACGTCTGTTAAACATTGAAATGGGTATTTTGTCCTTTACAGTTTGTTTCTTCATTGCACGTTCTAGTTTCAAATCACTGAATTTTAACAAGCATGTTTTGTGCCATGCTGCCAGATTTCTCTCAAATGTTGCTTCGATACCACTTCCGTCATCAAGTCGGTCAATGTCAATGTCCATTGGTAAACACCTGATTTTATTAAATTCATCCATGTTATTAGCGAAAGACCTATACGCACTTCCAACACTTTGATTCAATTTCTTCACGGGACATTGGAGAGCATCCCCTGTATCTTTCTGGCACAATGCGCACAGGTCCCAATTTGTGGATGTGAGTGACTTGGGCTGTTTTGATCCGCTTGGTTGGTCAGGATCTACTAGCATGAAACGTTTGGCCATGGCTAAAAGATGTTCATCTACTCTAATCTACTAAACCTGAAAAACAACAAGAACTATAATTTAGTGTTATACCTAAAGTTGGGATAATTTATACATATCAACATATCATTAAATATGCAAATTGGCGGCCATGAAATATGCAAATTGGCGGCCATTTTGAATTTTTCTATCATTTTGGGAGATAAAATAATAGGCCACTATAATTTTTCCTTCATTTTGGGAAATGCCATTATCTTGCATGTGTCTTGATGGTATATGCTACATGCTTTATGTTAATTTTGTCTACAATAATTCGTTCATTCGTCATTATTTAGTACCGGAAATAGTGAAAAATAGGTTTCGCATACCGGAAAAGTAAAAATGGCTACCACGGTAGATCCAGGCGACTTTCGGGATGGGTCCAGTTCTTAAAATCATCTGTAGTGTATGTAGATTCATTATACAAAATCTCTTGCTTGTACCAGAAAGTGCACAATTAAGTGGATACTCTGCTGCACTACTGCTACTATAAACCTATCCTATCGAGCTAGAACAGTCCAGGTTTAGTCGGCCGCATGTCATGTTCGCATAATGATAAACAGCGACCTCAGTGAAAAATTGATGCTGTGCGGGGAACAAGGTGGTGCGGAAGTTGTCGCTGTATAGTGTAACCTAGTGATACTGCGGTCCAAGAGTTTTTATAATAAACAAAACAATTTAACATGATGGCTGCTGCCATATCACTAACTTTATAATATACAGTGAGTAGAAGGTCACTCGACCTTACGGTGCTTATGAGCACGGAAAATGAGGATAATATATACATAATAATAAACTATGAAAATGCGGTCTCCAATGACCGGGAGGTACCTATTAGTCATCAGTACCGGTTACATAAAAGTAATACAATAATGATATAATAAGACAGAGTAGCTATTAGTCATCGGTATGGAAGAACTGGTGCGGAGGTTGAAAAGTGCCATAAAGTTCTTGACGGGCTGCGGATGAATGTTAGTTAATGCGGTTGCATGTGTGGCGCGGATCAACCAGACAGGTACCTGCGTGCGGGACGACTGTTCCGGATTCGCTCCGAGCACACACCCTGAGTAGGATAATACGCGTGCATAAAGCCCTATGAGAGAGGTTTTTCGTCAAAAACGGCTATCCGTAAGAACACATAGCACGCATGCGCGTGCGTCAGCGCTTCCCTGACAACCCGTGCAGGAATGGGAGAGAGTGTATTCTTATAGTGTACCGAGTTGGTACTTGTGACTTTCTCAAATCGCATTATTCTCGTCGCTCTTGGTACTGATCAGGACCAGAATGAAGCGAGGATCACAGAACTTTTTACTTTGTTAAAATCGGACCAGAAATGGCCGAGTTATCATTAAAACTCCCGGTTAAATTATCTTCAAAATATAGCTTTGACGTCGTAATCGCGTGTATGCGTTAACTGAATGGGAAATGTGCTGTTCACGTGATAGCCACGTCACCACTTCTAGCTGCACGTTGATTGGCTACTGCTCGCCCTCTGATTGGCTGAAGCGGCTGCCTCTGACGTCACGAGTAGTATAAAAGGGGACCAAATTGCTGTTGTGAGCTGTAAACTTATCGTAGGTGATGTTATATGTGGTTGCAGGATGATAGTGACCAGATTGTCATATGACTCGGGAGCTATCACTCCGTAACATGTATGCATGCTATTTTTCTGAGGTAGATGCTAGGCGGGGCGACATTTGAGAAGCTGGGCATCTTCGCCAGTTAGATGTATGTGTTTAAAGATAGGTAGGAATCCCTGCCACTTGCGGCGAAAGCTTAGAATCATATATAATAACCAAATGGTAGGTAAGAATGTAGCAGAAGGCCCACATAAATAAAGCGGCAACTACCAATACAGTATCTTTGAACCTACATAAGATGGTGGCTCGTGAATTCTTTGGAAATCGTTCGTTCCATCTTCACGTAAACCAGTGTGCATCCAATTAATTATGGCTACACTAGGATTTACCAGCACTTAGCTTTTTGTTTGAACAAAAGAGTCACCCTTTTTGCTAGCTCTTTTCCTCCGCTTTGGCGTTGAAGGCACTTTCCTGTGACAGAGGCCTGCGCGAGGCACTTTCCTCTCGCAATAACAATAGTTTGTGTGTGCTAGGGGTGTATTTAGTTTATATTAAACTACCAAGTAGCCTCGTTGCGATGCTCCCTTGCAGGGATACCTCTGCGGATTTACGGATCTGTGTGGTACCTTCGGCGAAACCACGTAGAAAGAACACCAGATAGCTCTATGTACTGTATTATTTGCTCATTACTTTCAAACGAGTGATATTGTTTGTATAGTGAATTATCTGTGACTGTTTAATTATACCATCATGTTCAGACTACCAAATTAGAAATGGACTGTCATACCAGTGACACCAACAGATGGGACGAGACCGTGAGGATCAATCTCAGCGACAATGGTCACATGGCCCCACTGGAACGTGAATGTTCCACCGGCTCTTGAGGCCGGTCTTTGTACCTTCTGGAGAGATGAGATATGGGAACCACAACCCCGAGAGCCACAGCTAACCAGCCCTCCTGTGCATCCTTACATGCGGTGCGGTGGAGTGGAGCAACATGGCGGACCAGCACATACCCTCGGGAGCTACACATTCTGGCAGTTCACAAGACGAGATGCATCGAATAGCTGACACGATTCGTCAAGCAATGTTCCCATAACTTCGGTCGAAAATGTCAAAAGGCTAATACATGATGTGCGGATTAATTTCCACCACTGGTTGCATGGTATGGCAGATCTGGCAAGTCATCACAGAGCATGTCACTCACGTCACATACTGGACGACGAGCTACATCAGAGCAAAAGGCCCATCCGCACGAAAGGTTCCTTTGCGGAAGTAGTGGCTTGGGCTACCTGACTTTAATTTCTTTATTGCCCTGGGTGATATGGAGGAGCTTCCAAAAACTGGCGGATGCGAATGTGGTAGCTAGTACCCCAAAGAATACGAGTCTGAAAACCGAGAGGATCTGCAGCAGACATTGGATATCTGCGTTACAGAATGCAGTAACTTGCACTCATCAGTAGTAATGGGTGGGGCTGTGCGTTATTGTTCTTCCCAGCAGGAGGTCTTCGAGACCAATGGGTTTTTCAGGAGAGCAAAGGAAAAGCTAGTGGAATGAGTACAATGGCACATGTATGCACACACATTCTAGCGAACAATGACGCACAGAACGCCACATTTTCTCGATAACAATGACACACAGCCGCACACGTATTTGAGATCTGCAACACTGTGGAATGTTCTATTATTTTGAGGTAGTTAACCCTTAAAGGTTGTGTATTTTATGTAGTGGCGGCGCTCCCCCCCCCCCCCCCTCCGTGGTTATCTACCATGGTTGATAATGTAAAAATAATAGAGTTTGATGAGTGATGATAGTAGAGAGTGGTATTGATAATAGTAAAATAATAGAGTTTAAGAGGTGGTCTGATAATGGAGGTTGTAGGAGGAGGAGGAGGTTGAGGATGTATGAGGAATTACGGTAGGATATTGATGTATATTTTGAAAATAATTTGACTGTTTCGTCGCTAACGTTATTAGTAAACTATTTTGTAGAATATTTAGTGACTGCCTGTAAGCTGTTACTGTCTTAGTAAGCAACAGCTACCAGACAGATTAGCAACACAATTTTAAAAATAATCTTGTATTAATGGTATGTAGTGTTCGGTTGGAATGGTAACCAAGACTTGGTGGTGATGGATTGGATTGTATCCTGGGTTTAAAAAAAAAGTTAACCCTTTCACCAATGAATATATATCTCATTTTCATCGATACCATACAGGTAAACTGTTGAATATTTTGAAATTAATGTGACATCGCTAACGTTATGAGAAAACTATTTTTGTTGAATATTTTGTAGACGTATTGACTTTTAACCGTCATTACACACAAATTGTTTTTAAATACTTTGCAATAACGTCAGTCGTTTTAGATGTTGTATGATGGTTAAAATGTGGGTTTTATATCTCTGAGGGTTCCGTGTGTTTATAGAATTGTATGTAGAGCGTACTTATGCTAAAAATATTATTTGTTGTGTATGATTTAACCATACGTCTTGAATAGCCGTGAGATCAAGCTTGAATCGAGATACAAACATGCCATGTGTTAATAATGAAAGAACGGTTAGTACATCACGTCTTGTACTACGCGTTTTTTAGAAATATTCAACTCTAAGTTGAATATGTGGTTGAATGCATCTGTATCGATGAAATCTGTTACTGATCCATCATCCACAAGGGTGTCCTACTTTTTTCGTATACGTACCCGCACACACGCACACACCTGATGCACCAACATACACACATACTGCGCATACCCTCACGCGTGTTACGATACACACGTGATGACGCATGCGTGGTTCTACGCAGTTGCCCCTTGTCACCCGTGTTCCCTGTCCCCTATGCATGTACGTCGTGCGTGTGCACGTCTTTTTTATGCACCCGTTTGTGTGTGGGTGTATGTAACATAATTTTGGTTTTTGGTGGCCCCTTAAAAAAGAGGCCTATTTTTTATTTTTTATTTTGCTAACGTAAATATTTGTATCTCAATTAATGCAAACGATAACTTCTGCTTTGTTTGCACCACATACACATACAACAATCATTACGAAGTTGGTACTTCGCATGCAACCATTTGTTGTAATTGCGTTCATCTGGATCTGCTAGATATTCTCTCCTGCGGTTACGGATTTCACACAATGACATTGCAAACGGTTGCCGTACTGGAACCTCTTTATATTGGTTCCATTCGATGCATCCACAATTAATAGGCGTAGAACCTATCGTTCTCCATCGATCGCATAATTGAGATTCCATTTTACGTGTTTTGTTAAATTCAAAAAAGCTGTATGCCTTACTAGTCGTGCACATTTCGCTTTTTTCAATTACAGAGCACGTCATATGGTTTCCTCTGTATTCAAATATGTCCGCATTTTGTCATTGTCACGATGTGAATACGATTAATTACAGATCTTTGGATCATTGTGGTACGCCTCGCATGCCTAGTGTACCATTAATTTAATTTTATCCATTATCGACATTCATCCATCGCGACGTATCAAAATGGCGATAATTGGTGATGGGTGAGGGGTGAGAAGGGAACACAAAGAAATAATAACATGTTTTTACAAAATAAATGTATTTTTTATTGACACGTGCATTTTTCTTATGATAAATATTAGCGATATTTATTCACGATAATTAAAAAGAAAACAGTACATAAATAAGTATACATTAGATATGATCAGTTTTTCTTCATAATCCTGTTTGTCAGACGTTTCATTGTGGTATGTAAAGTAAAAAATAATAGAGTCTAAGAGGTGTTCTGATAATATGAGGAAGGAGTTTAAGAGGTGGTCTGATAAGGGAGGTCGTATGGTGAGGAGTAGGAGGTAGATGAGGCTAGCATTCTTGCCAGTAGAAGTTGGTTTTGAGGGTCTAGCATACTTGTTTACAAGGCAATGCTCTATGTATGAATATTTTGTAAATAATTTGACTGTCTGTGTCAGTTGGGGCAGAACGATATAGCATTCCTCCTCACTTGATATTGCTGGATATTTATGAGGGCGATGCTAGCATACTTGTTTACAAGGTATGCACGATGTACGAATATTTGGATAATTTGTTGCTGAATATTTTGATAATTTGAATGGTAGCTGAATATTTTGATAATTGGTTGCTGAATATTATGATAATCAGTTGCTGAATATTTTGATTTGTTGCTGAATAAATTGATTGGTTGCTGAATATTTTGAAAACGATTTGACTGTGTAAATTTTAATTTCTTATTAGACGATGTTAGGTAAGAGAGAGGTGGTCTGATAACGAAGGTCAAAGGAGGAGGGAGGAATGCTATCTCGGCCACACTCTGCTCGGCATTGTTCTCCGCGCATGAGTGCCTTTATTCAGCTGGTGGTCCTTTAAGAAAATGCAGGTGGTCGCTCGTAGAGGTGTCGCGAGGGATGAGGAGGATGGCTGATGTATATGCTAGCGTATTCGCCGAGGCATCGTCTTGCGCAATATCTCTGTACGAATATTTTTAAAATAATTGATTGTAAGCCGCTGGCGGTTTAGTCACCATTAACCCGCTCCTTGGTTTAAGTCATTTAAAAAATGGCAGTCATTTAATTATTAAATTTTCTAAATTGTTATGGAAATGGTCATCGTTGACGATCGATGTTGTATAATATTATACAGATAGTTTTAATATATATATATATATATATATTTATATATATATATATATATATATATATATATATATATATATATATATATATATATATATATATATATATATATATATATATATATATATATATATATATATATATATATATATATATAGATAGATAGATAGATAGATAGATAGATAGATAGATAGATAGATAGATAGATAGATAGATAGATATTTATATATATAATTTTATCTTATGTATTTAAGGCGATTCTTTAAAGTGGAAGTCATTTAATTATTAAAATTTCAAAAAATGAGCAAAATGTGTTCCCCAGTCATTTAATTTTCAAAAAATCAGACACGTACACAGTAAGTTTTCCTATGCTATTATATAGATAGTGTTATCTATCGTACTTATGTCTTTAAAATGGCAGTCATTTAATTATAAATTTTTCAAACATATTAACAAAATGCGTTCCTAGTCAATGCCAATGCATTAATCGTCCACGAACAATAGCGTACAGATGGCCATTTAGAACAGTAGCATCCATTGACCACTTTTGACTGATCAGAATGTGTGCTTGCGTATGCATGTGTGAAGCGGGTTGTTGTGTGTAAAATCTTTATTACATTATTTTATTTTTTGAACAGATAAAGAGATCTCTTTCAAATGATTTGTGGGCCCTGAAAAGGGCCGTGTTTTGAGATAGGTCTCAGTCTTCGCAGATCCGCACAGGTGCAGTTGTCAGTTTGGTAACAAACTGCGTCATGTTTGCTTTTTGTATATCAGTCGGAGTATCACTGATTACAGGACACCCATGCGGATACTGTTTGATTGGTAATAGACAATAGCACTCCTTGCAGGTGTACACCATCTCTTTAGGTTCTGTTTTCTTGATCATATGCCTACAGACCCTCTCGTGTTTCGACCGTCGGCATATGGTGTTGCGGATGTCGATGGAACAGCAACGACATCGCACATACCCAATGTCTGATCCGTCAAAGTTTGTACTATTGGCCATTTTAGCCAAATGTACATTAACATTTACATTTATACCACATCGCTCTACTGCAAAAAAAATATAAGGAATATCACGTGAGATGAAATCTGACTGCCTAAGTCTACCTAACTACTCTGCAGTTAGACATCCAACCACTTTGCGATGTTTAAACTGGAATGAGAAAATGGATTGAATTTGTACCGTTTATAGGAATATATGTACTGCGGCCGCAAATTCGCAAATCCGCAACACGCGGCCCACATGCGGCCGCACATGTACGCATGCATTTTGGCGTGTATGGGTGTTCAGGCATGTGCATATACTTGTTGCCATCCACAACACGAGCCCGCAAATCCGCAACACGCGGCCGCATGCGGCCGCACATGTATGCATGCATTTTGGCATGTATGCATATTCAGGCATGTGCATATACTTGTTGCCATCTGCAACAAGTTAACAAGTCAACATCCATAACATGAGCCCGCAAATCTGCAACACACGCCCGCATGCGGCCGCACATGTACGCATGCATTTTGGCGTGTATGCGTGTTCAGGCATGTGCATATACTTGTTGCCATCCGCAACATGCGCCCGCAAATCCGCAACACATTTTAGCCGAATGTACATTAACATTTACATTTATACTACATCGCTCTACTACAAAAAATGTAAGGAATATCACGTGAGATGACTAGCATCCTATCAAAAACTGTCACGTACTGGCCTCAATATAATAACACAAACATGCAGGCGAAAATCTTGGATATGTTCACGGGCTAGATGTGATGGATCGGTATTGTTAAATGGTTTATGCAGGGAAATATGTTTTCTCTGACCACCTCGTTATTGTGCATAAAGCATCTATGATTCGCTTTTAATCCTTCAATTTGTATGCAAACACGTTAACCTTCATCTAAAACCCTCAAACATGAAACTAAGCGGCTTCCTACCAGTCATTTATTTTTTTAAAAGAGAGCAAAGTACATCTCTATGCGGGTAATATATAGCCATTTAATTATTAAATTAAAAAAATTGTTATAAAAATGTTTGGGAACAATGTCCACTGTCGTCATTGTTGACGAATAATGACGAGCACCCTTGTATCGTTTAATGTATTAGGTTGTCGATGCAGTCCCTCGTGGTTGTAGTAAAAAGTATTTTGAAACTAAGTGGAATTGTGGCTTCCTATGTCAAATTGTCGAATTGAACAGCACTTTTTTAAGAGTTTGTGCGCACGAAGGCGTTAGTGCGAATTGTAGCTTCCTATGTCAAATTAGTATCAAAACTATTCGCTTAAACTACCAATGCGCCATGATTTAGGTTTAAAAAATCAGAAAATAACATCGCTGGAATGAGTGTAGGGGTGGTCGCATAACTGAGGTCGAACGAGTGAGGAGGAGGAGTGCTGCCTGGCACGAGGGATGAGGTATACTAGGAAATGTGCATTGTACGAATATTTAGAAAATAATTTTGACTGTCTGCATCAACTTTTGCTCATATCGTTTCCAAAATATTTTGCTAGGAAGTAGATCCCTGGAATGTCTGAAACACCTCGCCAGTCAGCCAGTTAAAGGTAATAAAACTAGGAAAAACTACCATATCCGGGTACACACAGTATGAATGCATTATGAGTACCTAGTCAATGAGACCCCGACAACAAAAATAATATAGTTGGCTAACCATTGTCTGGGCATTGCGCCGCATCCATCTACTACCAATACCGACCATCATCACCATCACCACCTCCATCACCATCACCACCATCACCATCCCTCTATCACCACCAGCACCACCACCCACTAAGCACCAACACCCACCACCAAGCATTAACCCCACCCCATCATCCACCACAACAACTATTTTCATCAACCGCCAACCCCACCGCCACCACCACTAAGTACAACAGCACTCCGATTTGTATATTGAGGGATGTGGGGGGGGGGGACCTGGCTGGGCAGCTACAATCATCAAATCAACATTTTTACATTGAAATAAATATTACATATGATAAAACGTATAGTTGCTGTAGCATAAACAAATAGTCAATGTTCTGGAGATCCATTTTATCGATGACTGATTCCTCATCATTATCCTCAGCATCTAGATGGTTCCTTATGTACTTCTTGATCAGAAACTCTCTTTTTCGAAAAGCTGAGAAGACTGCTTCATCGTATGCATACCCCTCGTCAATAGAATCTTTAATTTCCTGACGACTTATTTTAATGAGCGTAGAGTTCTGTAATCTTCTCGACTGGAGCATTATGTCTATACACTTTGTAACTAAAGCATCAGCATATACGGAAATAGGTACATTGCCTACACCATTTGTGTCTGTGTCCACTTCACCATCCTCATCTTCTAAACCTGATTGTTCAGCGTCTAAGACCTGCTTAATATTTTGGAATATGGTAAATAGTTCCTCATTGCCTATGGCTTCTTTTTCATCTTCACCAGCATCTTCACTCTCAGTCTCCACTGAGTCATTACCGGCTTCACTCTCTGACTCTGCTGGCTCATCATCGTCACTATTCATCTCTGTCATTTCTTCATCTTCACTGTCTAGATTTTTGCTATCTTCATCGTTATGGAATCGGATCTTATGCCGCTTCAGGTCATTTGACCTATTAAAAGTTGAAGCACATTCAAAACATTTATGTCTCGGCATATTGATTATAGGATAAATCTAGCAAGTATTCAAGTTACAAGGTTCTTCAAAGAAATCTGACTGCCTAACTACTCTGCAGTTACACGTCCAACCACTTTGCGATGTTTAAACTGTAATGAGAAAAGGGATTGAATTTGTACCATTTATAGGATTATATGTACTGCGGCCGCAAATCCACAATATGCACCCGCAAATCCGCAACATGCACCTGCAATCCGCATCATGCACCCGCAATCCGCAACATACGCCCGCAAATCTGTATCATGCACATGCAATCCGCAACATGCGCCTGCAATCCGCAACATACACCCACAAATTCACAACATGCGGACCGCATGCGTTCGCACATGTATGCATACATTTTGGCTTGTATGCGTGTTCAGGCATGTACATATACTTGTTGCCATCCACAACACGTGCCCGCAAATCTGCATCATGCGCCCGCAATCCGCAACATGCACCCGCAAATTCACAACATGTGGACCGCATGCGTTCGCACATGTACATATACATTTTGGCGTGTATGCGTGTTCAGGCATGTACATATACTTGTTGCCATCCACAACACGCACCCGCAAATCTGCATCGTGCACCCGCAATCCACAACATGCGCCCGCAAATTCACAACATGTGGACCGCATGCGTTCGCACATGTACATATACATTTTGGCATGTATGCATGTTCAGGCATGTACATATACTTGTTGCCATCCACAACATGCGCCGGCAAATCTGCATCATGCGCCCGCAATCCACATCATGTGCCCGCAATCCACAACATACACCCACAAATTCACAACATGCAGACCGCATGCGTCCGCACATGTATGCATACATTTTGGTGTGTATGCGTGTTCAGGCATGTACATATACTTGTTGCCATCCGCAACACGTGCCCGCAAATCCGCATCATGCACCCGCAATCTGCAACATGCGCCCGCAATCCGCAACATATGCCTGAAAATTCTCAACATGCAACCGCAATCCACAACAAGAGGTCGCAATCCGCACCATGCAGTGGTGGTGCCTAGTGGTTGATGGTGGAAGTCGGTACTGGCAGTGGTGGTGCTAGTGGCAGTTGTGTTGAAGGTGGTGGTGTTGATGCTCGTCGTGATGGTGGTGGGTCATGGTGATGATGATGGGGTGGAGGTGGTGGGTGTTTGGTGGGTGATGTTTGCTGTTGCAATGGCTAGACAAATGGATAGCCATCAGAGCCAGTCATTCTGATGATAACTTTTCAAAAATAGTCTTCTGGCACATGCATGCACACAAGGGCGCACACCGGGGCATACACGCACGCACAAGGGTACAACGTATAACTATCAGTATCGCGTATTAGCACATGTTCATACGAGTGAGACCTTTATTAAATATCCTCATTGACTTACCCTCTCCAACCTATATGCCATTCTTTTCAAACACAGCGCTCTCACACATTCCGACCACAATGTCTAGACAAATGGATAGCTGTCAGAGTCAGTCATTCCGATGATAAATTTTCAAAGATAGTCTTCTCTAAGGATGCAAGTATGAATATGAAGAAATTCGCTATGTGGTGGTGGTGGTGGTGGTGGTGGTGGGTCGTGGTGGTTGGTGGGGGATGGTGGGTGTTGGTGATGATGATGGTGGATGGTGGGGGGTGTTTGCTGGTGCAATGTCTAGACAAATGGATAGCCTGCAGTGCCAGTCATTTGGATGATAAATTTTCAAAAATAGTCTTCTCTTGTACTACAAATATGAATATGAAGAAAATTTACATTTTCTTGAAGAAATTCGAGGGTTAAAAGGGTTAATATCGTCCATGTAATGGTGCAACACGAGGTGGTCGCTTATGGCAGGACTGAATTATATAGTAAAAACATAGTTATAACGTATCACTGCTCTGTAGCCAAAAGGATATATTTATATTTATAGTAAATGGCCATCTATGATTATGCTACTACGCTCAAAATGTTGCTCTTAATTGTCGTATCTTTAAGCATCGGTAAACAACAATAGCCGGTGAGCGGGTGCACGCATTATTATCAATTTTTTTTAAACTCTCGGCGAGGACATTGTAATATCCCGTGCTTATAACGAGATGGGTGGTACATTCTTATAGTATTCCTTAACACATGACGTGTTTGTATCTCGATTAAAGATTGATCTTGGTGCTTTAACATTCTTTCATTATTAACACGTGCCATGTTTGTAACTCAATTAAGGACCGATCCCACGGCTATTGCAACAGTAATGGTTAAATCATACACAACAAATAATCTTTTTATCACTTGTACGTTCAACATACCATTCTATAAATGCATGGAGCACTCAGAGACATAATGACTACATTTTTAATCATCGTGCAACCACAAAATCTAAAACGACTGACATTATTGCAAATGAAATATTAAGTATTTAAAAACAATTTGCGCATAATGACAGTTAAGCCAACAGGCAAAACGTTTTCAAAATATTCAACAAAATAGTTTACCAATAAATTAACGTAAGCGACGAACAGTCAAATTATTTTCAAAATATGCATCAATATCGAGCATTGGCCTAATTCCTCACCCCTCCTCAACCTCATACTCCCTCCTCCTCATCCTATGTCCTCACTTACCAGACCACCTCTGAAACATTATTGCAAATGAAATATTAAGTATTTAAAAACAATTTGTATGTAATGACGGTTAAAAGTCAATAAATCTACAAAATATTCAACAAAAACAGTTTTCTAATAACGTTAGCGACGTCAAATCAATTTAAAAATATTCAACAGTTTACCTGTATGGTATCGATGAAAATTAGATATGGGGAATTCATCGGTGAAAGGGTTAACTTCTTTTTAACCCAGGATACAATCCTATGAATCCATCACCACCAAGTCTTGGTTACCATTCCATCAGAACACTACATACCATCAATACAAGATTATTTTTAATATTTTGCTACTAATCTGTCTGGTAGCTTACTAAGACAGTAACAGCTTAGAGGCAGTCTCTAAATATTCTACAAAATAGTTTACTAATAACATTAGCGACGAAACAGTCAAATTATTTTCAAAATATACAGCAATATCCCAACGTAATTCCTCATACATCCTCAACCTCATACGCCCACGATCTCCATTATCAGGCCACCTCTTAAACTCTGATAACCACGGAGGGGGGAGCGCCGCCACTACATTTAAACATAAAATACACAACTTTTAAGGGTTAACTAATTCAAAATAATAGAACATTCCACAGTGTTACAGATCTCAAATACGTGTGCGGCTGTGCGTAATTGTTATTGAGAAAACGTGGCGTTCTGTGCGTCATTTTGAAAATAGAATAAGTGGGCTCATTTAGCCATAACTCGGCCAATTCTTAACGATTTAAAAATTGTAAAGAGTTCTGCAATCCTGGCTTCCATCATCACTACTAGAATGCCGAGAAAGATGCAATCTAAAATGATTACGCGTACCAACTCAGTACTGTACATGATGCCTTTTCTACCCAATGCTAACGCACATCGTTAAGCAATCTCTGATGCCTGCGCATGCGCGCTACGCGATCTTACGGACTTAGTCGTTCTATGTTCCTCTCGTAATTGGCTCTACACACACGTATCATCCTACCCAGAGGGGCGTGCTCGGAACGTACCTGGCGCAACCATCCCGCACCCAGACTATCTGGGATGGTTTGTACCCAACCGGTCGATCCATGTTACACCACCCCCTCCTAGTTTGCCACCCATGACGAATCATATCACAGTCGTGGATCGAATGCACAGGGCACACGCTGGGCGAGAATTATAGACTTCTCAGGTAGGCACATAGCCAAGAGGAGTACTGACGCAAGAGATGTGTAGATTATGAGAGAAGGCACATAGGCGTGCAAAATAGGCCCAGTATTTATTTTTCCGTGCTCTTTTTATTTGTTTATTATCATGATTCGACTAAACAATAGCTCGCATGGGCGTTCTCTTGGGTGACAGATAATTAATTTTCCGCCAAGAACGCCCAAGCTCCAACTTACCCAGAATCAAGTTATATAAAGATAAGAACATATAAAAATAAAGATATATATATATCACAAGTTTTAAATTTCGTATGCATGTCGATATATGAGGACATGCATACAGTGTGGCTCATTATTGCAAATCCGCACAGATGGCTCTCGTCAGCCAATATCCGTCTTGTTATCTGTAACAAGAAGAAAAATAATAAGAAAAATATAGCTGCAAGCGGTGATGCTCCAGGGCCCGAGTGGCTAGCATCCTGGTCGCTAAGATGAGAACCTTCTCTGAGCCAGCTCTTATAGGTGGCTTAGAGCCTAAATAGCCTCTTAGATTTGATCAAGTTGGATTAATGCTGTCAGTTTTATGGAATTATGTGAGAAGGTTCCAGTAGGAATCTTCTTTATCCGACCAGTCTACCCATCATTGAAGGTGGATTTGAAAAACAAACAATATTGTGTCAACAACGGCAGTAAAAATAATATAAATGAAATCGACCCAGTTCTTCTCAAGACAATTCAATTCTCCAATTGCTTTAGTATTGGCAATTTTGGTGGGAAAACGATCCAAGGTGGCCGCCAAACCGATAATATTGAAAATGGCAAATTTGGAATCAGAAGACCCAAAAACCTATGTAAAACCAATTTCGGCTTCAAATTTCAACAAATTAAAAAATTCAATTTGGCCGCCAATCATGCTGAATATTGATTCGTCGATGGCAGCCATGGTCTTTGAAGTATCAATTTCTCTTGAACAAAATGTAATGCCTATCAGTCCCTAATCATACCAGCCAAATTTCGGCCCAATCCATTCAGGGGTTCTGGAGAAGAAGTCATTTTCACGAAAACTAGGTTATTCAAGATGGCCACCCAAGTTTCCAGCCAATCAAATACCCTTAAGCAAACTTCGTTCAGCCGATGCCCTAGATGATATTTCATGAATTTTGAATCAATCCGCCAAATGGTTTCGGAGAAGATTTTTAAATACATTTCCCGAAATACTACAAAATCCAAAATGGCCGCCGGCCTAATAGGCCGACCAGCATTGTTCAAACAAAATCAGATCTCTATTACCTAACAATGCTTCCTGCAAAATATAATTGAAATCCACCCAGTGGTTTCCAAGAAGGAATTTAAATTTCCAATTGCATTAATATGGAGGAACTGGTGAGAAAACGATCCAAGATGGCCGCCAAACCGTTCGTCCGACAGTATTGATAATGGCAAATTTGGAATCAGTAGACCCAAAAACGTATGTAAAACCAATTTCGGCTTCAAATTTCAACAAAAAATAAATTCAAAATGGCTGCCAATCATGCTGAAATTTGATTGGTCGATGGCGGCCATGCTTTTGGATGTATCGATTTCTCTTGAACAAACTCTAATGCGCCTCAGTCCCTAATCATATCAGCCAAATTTCGGCCTGATCTGTTCAGCGATTCTGGAGAAAAACTCGTTTTCACGAAAACTAGTTCATTCAAGATGGCTACCCAAGTTCTCGGCCAATCGAATTCCCTTAAACAAACTTGGTTTAGCCGATGTCCTAAATGATATTTCATGAGTTTTGAATCAATCCGCCAAGTGGTTTCGGAGGAGATGATTTTTAAAAACGTTTCCCGAAATACTACAAAATCCAAAATGGCCGCCGGCCTAATATGCCGACCAGCGTTGTTTGAACAAAATCAGATCTCTATTACCTAACGATGCTTCCTGCAAAATATAATTGAAATCCACCCTGTGGTTTCCGAGGAGAAGGCATTTCAAATTTCCAATTACTTTACTATGGGAAATTTGGCGGGAAAGGAATCCAAGATGGCAGCCAAAGCGTCGATCGAACAAATTCGAAAATGCCAGATTTCGATTTCTCGAGACACAAAACTATCGGAAATCTTCGGTAAAGTTAATGAAAGCCTAGGCACAGTTACTGTTGGTACACTTGTCACTTGGGTGAACGACAGACTACTGTTGATGTAGCCAGAACTGAGGGTGCTGCCAGTGCGGTTAGTGCTGTGGTCACAGGTATGGTGTTTGCTGCGGTGGTGGTAACTCCTGAAGTGGTTGCTTGTGTTGTTGTTGTGGTGGTGGGGGTGGAATGCGGAGGAGTAGGTTGGCGTCTCTTCATTCGTTTTGTTTTGGCCATTCTTCCGATAGGTGTACGAGCTCCAAATCTTGGAGCTGTAATGTCAATTGGCTCGTCTTGTTCCCCGGGTTGAAGATTAACCACGAGAACACGATGTTTAGACGTGGAGGCGTGAGTCACTCTGTACCATGTTGCTGAAAACAAATATTTGCAGTCCGAACAATATGCACGTTGAAGAAGATGGTCTCAGTTGATATGTAATGTCAAATCCGAGTTGCAGGAAAATCAACGTTTACACCGCTGTCCATTATAAAATAATGAAGTACACAGAAATTTCTTCACCATTCTTTTCTGAGTTTCTTCTATCGAGCTGTCAGACAAAGCAGATCTTCTGCAAGAGACATCTCTATTTCTGCATTGTTGTTATATGCGGAACTGTAGAACACCTAACCTATCCTATTTTTATGTTTCTTCATAACTTTCCTAATGGCCAATTAAAGTAATAAGATAAAAGGATTAACAGCAGAATTTGGTTTGCGACATGAAAGTAGTCTAATGCCCGATCTTGCCTAGTGTCGAGTTTGGAGGGAAGATGAATTTTCCATGCGCGATCTCCTCCTTTTATAGTCTTTGGTGACGTAACAGGATGGCGGATGACCATGCCCAAAAAGTTTGGAGTGATTCGATCAGGTCCGCAGAAGGATTTTGCCAGTTTTATTCTCCTGGAGTCGGAGTTATTATTCCCTTCGCTAATAGAAGGCAAATATAAATATAGAAAGGAAGAAGATCGCTTATATCTCCATGTAATGGAAAATCAGGCCTCCGTTCAACATTAAAATCGGGAACTATTTATTCCTGTGGATGCTCACCTTTTAATTAGTGTGAGCAGGTTTCCAAGTTAGATACTTATAAACTCGCCTGTTCAAATGTCAGGCTGGAACGCCCGACGCAGTGGGGAGAGTGTGATTACATCAGCGGCCTGTGACCGCGACCCACACCTCTCGCCTCCTCCATCACATGCGTGGTAGCTACGTGGGTGGGCGATTCGCATGCTTATAGTCTTTGATCTAATTTACTGGAAAACGTGTTACTGATCACGTACTTTCTTGCTTTAAACGCTTGTGGCCGATTGGACTAGGTGTGCCTGTTGCTATTAGCATTGCTGATTCCTGTAAATTAGTGCAAAAAGTTGAAACATGTCTTCTTACATATCTGTTCCTAAGAACAGCGCCCCTATTTCGGCGTGGTTTTACACCGTATTCCTTCCTTTCCATGTGTAGTATATATTATTCCAGCTCTTGTCGATTGTTGAGCGGAACTTGTAGGTAAGAGAGCTTTTTGGAACTTCTCTTGTGTGTTAAACTGTCCAAGTTTTGACGCTGCCTTGCACGTGGATTAATGATTTGTAATCGTGGAAAAACATTTTAGTTCTCAATCAAAATTATAACAGTTTAGCTGACTAATTTATTGTTTGATTTAAACATATCTATATCTTGCGGGTGTCAAGTATACTGAACCCGTCAAGCAGGACTGTACTTACAGGGTGGGCAGACTGCCAAGCATCCTCCTCTGTGGGTAGGACTAGTCTCAGCGCACTTAGACACAAATCTAATTATTACAGTACAACTCAAAAAATGTGTGCCACACTTTAAACAATTAGAATACCGTCGTATGGAGATTGTGAAACAGTCATTCTGAGTGTCTGTGTTTCTGTCGTGTTGATGTTGTCTGTAGATACGCGTGGCTGGTTTTCTTCAGATGAATCCGGCGCTGTCATGAGGTGTCAAAGTTTTATTGCAGTTGTGGGAGGGGATCTGCAGTGTATGTGATAATAACTTTATCGGACATCGAATGTATTCTCTCTGTAATATCTGAGTCTTAAAAAGATGGGACACTGTACACAACTCTGAAGGACACCTTATTGGGACTGACCAGGGAAAAGCTGACGCAATCCAAGAATGGTTCAAGGAACAGTTCACTGACAACGATGATGATCCTTGCACGAGTGCTCAGGAGACCTCAGGCCATTACAAACACCAATTAAAACAGCAGAAGTTGAGAAGGCACTTAAAGCTGAAAAATGGACGTGCATCTGGACCTGATGGCATGAGCAATGACCTATTCAAATATGCAAGTGACATCATGTCAATCCCGATCATGCACCTAATCAATTCAGCTTTTTTTGTACCACCTTCCCATCGACGCTGTAGGCCAAGGCATCCTTATCACACTACCCAAGCCCAAGAAGCCACCTGGGCCCTCAGCCAATATGCGGCCTATTCTGCTCCTCAACAGCATACGGAAAATGTTACTCTATGCCGCATCCGAGACAAGATCGATGACTTCACCAGATCATGTCAAAGTGTCTTCAAACATGGACGCAGCTGTGCAGACATTGTATGGGCTCAATGCATACTTGTGTCGGTAGTCATGTCCAAACACAATTAAATGCTCAAAGATCCTAGATGTACTATGCCAGGCTAGTTGCAATGAAGATGAGCTATGACTAGTGAGACTACTGCTTGCAGACACCAAGCTAAGAGTACGAGTCAACTCAGTGCAGTCTGTAGAGTTTGAGACATCAATCGGCTCCTCACAGGGAGATGGTCTATCTCCGGTGCTTTTCACCTGCTACCTTGCTGCTGCATTGAAATCTGTGCGGGAAGGTTCCACAAGACCAATCCCCACCCCCACCCACCCCCACCCCCATGTCAATACTCGGCATGCCGCTAGAGCTAGAATATGCCAACGATGTGGACTTCATAGACGAGGAAAAGAAACCCCTTGATGAACGTCTTCCAATAGCTGCAAGAAAACTAATAAATTGAGAATGTCTTTATGAATGAATCCAAAACAGAGTTCACCCACATATACCTATCTACAAAGCATGAAACTATAGAAAATGACGACCCACTTCGTGGCAGTGAACCATGGGGGAAAAGTAAAATCCTGAGCTCAGTACTGCTGACATTTCTGCAGGCTGCGTCATGGGGGAGCATAGCTTTCCAGTCCTTCTGGAAGCTATGGATTCGTAGATCAAAGATGCCCTTGATAAAGTGGCTACGTTTATACAATGCAACCTGCGTATCCTTGATGCTGTATAACTGTAAAAGCTGAGCAGCTCCAAAGGCAGCTCTAGACAAACTCGGTGCCTGCCACCGCAGACACCTACGCACCATCACTGGACACTGATGGCCAGACTGCATAATTTCCAATGATGCACTATACAAGATGTGTAATACGTCGCCGCTATCTGTAAAAGTCACTGAGTAAAGATGGTCTATGTTTGGCCATATGCTAAGGATGCCAAAAGCGACACCAGCCCAGAGAGCGATGGAGCTTCCCGCATTCGTGTGGTAGGGAATGTTGCAGAAAATGTGTCTCTAACTTTTTCTGTTACAAAAGTTAGGTGCATGCTGATATACTGTTGATGACGTACTTAGCTGGTGACGAATAAGATGTTCGTTGTAATGTGGTGTAGAATGTTTCCATTATATCTCTTATAACTGGACGTGTATGTAGTGTATTGATTAGTTTACGTATCCAGCCATGAGGACAAGTGTGGTTCTGTTTCGTCTGTCATTGTGTCTTTATGTGATGTTCTGACTCCTCACAGTGGTTGGGGGTGTGGGGCTATGGTGGTGAGGCAATTGTGGAGGTGGGTGCCTTGGATGGGGGATGGACATCTCCCGTTAGACAATGGTTGGTAATTGGTCATAGTTTTTAAGCACCGGCAAAAATCGAGCTGAGAGTCTACTGATCAGTTCGCCTCCCCACTCACCACCAGCCATGGAGTGGCTGTGGTGTGGGAGGCTCCATCCTCTGAAACAGTAGTCTCTCTCATATCTGAATATTGACAGTCAACAGACGACAAGTGGAGTGTGAGAGCGATGGGACGTGAGATGTCCTAGCTCAGTGCATAAACTAGGGACGCGAATTGGAGTGGGGGTGGTGTCACGGACGTGACTTGGACAGGAGATGGTGCCATGATTTTGGGGATTGGACAGCGAGTGCTCTGAGCTGTGTGGTTTTCCTGTGCTCCATAACAGGCCAAGGCCTCATCAAGGCACTTCACTCCCATGCCATTTATCATATGTTCGACCCTGCAAGAGGCATGGCATGGGGTTGCATATCGTTTCTCTGTCTTATTCAGCGTACGTGAACCATAACCCAATACCTGCTCCATTCCATCATCTTTGACCTGGGATAGAACAGCGCCAATCGCAAAAGCGGATGCATCAGTGTCTAAGATGAAATCGAGGTTATGGTTAGGATGAGCAAGAATAGGTGCGGTCGTTAATGGGTGCTTCAACGCCCTGAAGGAAACCTGACACTCACCCATCCACTTGAAGGGTCGATCTTTTCAAGTGATCTGGAACAGAGGAGACGCAATCTCACTGAAGTGACGGATGTACCGGCAATAGTATTGGCAGAGCCCGAGGAAACTTTGCGTATCTGTTACGGAAGTTGGCATCTGCCAGCTTGCCACCGCCTGAGTTTTAGAAGGTTAAGTGGCCACTATATCCGCGGATACCACATGTCCGAGAAACTTGACACTCTGATGGAATAAATGGCCCTTCCTTGGCTTGAGATTTAGGTTGGCGGCATCGAACCGCATTAAGACTTTGTCCAGATTGGACAAAGTCTGCTCAAACGAAGACCCAAAGACGATAACGTCGTCAATGTAGCAGAGACAGATTTCCCATTGCAGGGTGGTTACTACCTGCTCAATGAGACACTCGAATGTTCCTGGAGCATTGCACAAGCCATAGGGCATTTTTCGGAATTGGAAAAGACCGTCTCTACAGATGAAGGCAGTCTTCTCCGTGTCACCTGCATCCATGGCTACCTGCCAGTAACCGCTTGCCAGGTCAAGGGTACAGAACCATCTGGTTCCGGACAATGAATCTAATGCCTGATCTATACGAGGTAATGGATACGCATCTTTGATGCTTAGATCATTAAGGCGGCGGTAGTCGATGCAAAACCGCAAAGATCCATTTTTGTTGCCTGCAAGTACAATGGGACTGGCCCAGGGGGATGCTGAGGGCCCTATGATGCCTGTCTGCAACATGTCTTTTACTTGTTGATGTGCCTCTGTTTCTTTATGTATGAGAAGATGATGCACCAGCTGTCATAGAGGTCGGTTGTTCCCAGTGTCAATGGAGTGATGCATGAGGTGAGTTTCTCCCAGGTCCATGTCTCCTGTGGAAAAACTCTGCTGGTATTTAAACAGGATTCGTCGTACATCACGTTTGTGGGATTGTGAGAGTCCAACTGTTGCACACAAATATAGGTCATGCAGGTGTTCCGATATGTTGTCATCAGAGGCTGCTGTTGTTGTAAGTGTATTGGGAGCTGTTTCCAGGAAAATCACGTCCACCAAATGGCAGCAGCGAACGCCGGGACAAGCATTATTGGGTCGGCTGTTCTGTTGAATACCCGATATGGTATATGGTTTTTGTTGGTGGTGTCCATTATCATCCATGGACTTGCACATTGGGAGGCGATCATGTTTTCAGGGTCGGGTTCCAGCATAGCTATGTGTGTGTTATCTCCTAACTGTGGTGTGGTGGCCCATAGGATTTCCTCTGGTCCCAGCTCAACTGTTGTGGTTGATGCTAGAATCACTGCACATGTATTGTACAGTGATGATTCCGGTCCAAGGGGTATGCGATGGCCGTGTATGTCTAATTCATGTTGTCTGCAGTGAATGATGGCTTCACTGGTCCTGAGAAAATCAGAACCTAACAGGGCATCATTTTAGATAGAGCCGATGACAATTTGCTGAATGAATTGCATCTCTTCTATCTGTATTATGATGTTAATCGTTCCAGCCACAAGAACATCATCCCCCGTGGCTGTCTGTAAAAATATGCTAGAAGACCTAAGAGGTGGTCTCTGATGAGGTGGGATGCTCTCATAGAGATGCTTGTTGAATCCTGTGATGGAAGATCCAGTATCCACAGTGGTACTGGTAGATATTCCACTGAACAAGCAAGCACATTTATAGATAACTTTCCGGTGTGCTTGTGGGAGAGTCTCCAAGATTGTGGTCTGTGGATACCTCCTTGCTGCGGTGGGGTCTTGTATGAAAGTGGGCTGCTTCCCTATTGCTTCCATGAGTGTGATTGGTGGCTGAGTGAGCAAGGGGCCAGCTCGTCGTCATTGCTGCTGATTTTGCTTGGGCGACGACAAAGCTGGGGGTAGCAGTGGTGCTGTATCTGAAGTCGGTGGTGTATACTGTGAGTTGGTGTACACAGTAGTTTGAATTGGACTGGAATGGAGCGGAGCTATTTGAGCCTGCCATTTTAGACAATGCATCATAGGATGTTTAGGGGTTGTGCAAAAGAAACAATATTGTTGCCTTTGTTTATGCTGACGTTTGTGGCGATGTCTTTTGCAGATCCATGATGTGATGTGTTGGCTTCCATCCATGTCACTATTACTACTACTGGGTGCGGGAGATGATGATGATGGTTGGCGTGTATTGCATACCACCAGAGGGCACCGGGTGATAAGTGCCTTGGTGGTGGGTCGTGGTGCTTGAATAAACGTTGTTCCAGTGGAGGTGCTACAACCAATTACTGCCACTTTACATAGGAAAGAGGGTTTAGTAGATACAGTTATTGTGGGATCACAACTTTCCATAGAGGGAAGGATTGTCGGAGCTGCGGATGCAGTGTGCACCATAGGCCTCGGTTTTTGTAAAGCCATTATTAGTGTAGTTTTTGTACTATTTGTTGATGAATCCACCTGAAGTTGCTGTTGAAGGACCACAGTTGAGCCGGGTTTGAGGATGGGGCACACTGAAGTGACTCTCTAATCAGTGCCCGTTTGGGTTTAACAGACGCTCTGGCTGTGATGTCTGTCGATCTGTAGTCAATGGAGCAGAGGGGGGCGGCAGTTTGGACATCACTCCCTCCAATGGCCTGTTGGAGCACATCCATAACATGGGTTGGGCGGTTGGGTGCGCATTGCCGTTTTGTGGTGGTCATGTAGTGTGTTGGGTCGCCACTGCGGTGCTGAGTGTTGTGACCAGATTGGTGTGGGCGGAGATCTGTTTTGTGATCTCTTCTAACCTATCGTGTGTTGCCTGCCTATTGTTGTTATTTTGCTGTTTTCCGTGTCCTGGGGCATTACCGTGACCTCCACGATGGGACTGGCAACGCCCCCTTCCTCTGGGCACGTGATCTCCTCGGGGAGGTGGTGCGGGTTGAGTTGTGGTGTTGATGTCGGTGGTGCTTGCAGTGTGTGTTGTACATAGAAGTGAGGATTTTTGCATCGTTTAGTTCATTGATGAGTTGACGACGAGCGTTTTTCTCTCGCTCGAGGAAATTTTGTATTCATACTGCAGTTGCAGTGAAAGTGTGAAGGCTCCATGCTCCAAAAAGAATAGTTTTTCCCTGAGGGACGGTTCTCCACTCAAAGCATCAATGAAAGTGTCTAAATGGAGGTGGGTGACACCTTCATGGTTTGTGTTGGGGTATGCTCGGGTGACGAGGCGTCGGATTCGGCTAGCCAACTCAGGCAGAATTTCTTCTACACGTCTTCTTAGGTTTTTCAATTGAAGACAGCTCGTCTCTTCCAATGCCGTATCTCCAATCCTCTCAGAAAGAGCGCTTTCCAACTCGGTGTATGTGGGTGTGAGGTCTGACCCCCATATCTGCCAGTACCTGTAGGGCTTTCCCTGACAGTTTAGCGGCCAGATACTCCCCCATTTGCTGAGCCATCCATCTGTTTGTACACCTTATGATCTCGAACTGGCACCTATAATTGGCCCAGTCACCCTCCCCGCTGAATTTGGGTGGGAGGATGACTCGGCTGGTGCCATGATAAGGTACAATGGGCGTAAATCCCGGTGGGGGCGGGGGAGAGAATGGGTTGAATGTAGATGAAGGTCAGTGTGGGTGGATGCATCTCTGCGTATCTTGGTTCCTCCACACATGAGGGGGAGATTCCCTTCTATGAGGTTCCATATGATAGGGTGGAACGGATGAAACCGGGAGCTTCAGCTTCAGTATAGGACGATGCACCGGTGGTGGTGTATTGTGCATGCGGCATGGCGGGTCCATAAGACATTGCTCAGGTCTTCCTCGGTACGGTGTAGGTCCAGGGGAATGACGAGGCTGCTGAGTGTTGTGGGTGTTTGTGCCGCTTCTGGGATATGATGGCCGTGGTGCTTCCGCATTCCTATCTCCATGCTGTGGTACTGATGGGTAGCATGGTGATGATGTTCTTGTAGGTGGAGATGCGAGCCACGGCGCATGATGGGCGGGCCATTGGTCACCGTAAAGTTGGGTGTGTAGGTTGTATGGTATGCCCCAGAGGGGGACTTCTCCGCTGCTGTCCGAGATACAGCACAGGTGTAGAGTGCCTAACATTGATGTCAGACAGCGTTATAAAAGATGCACCTGCCTGTGAGGCATCACAGAAAGCTTGCTCACTGATCGGCGAGTACTCTTATGGTCGGACTCATGGTGTGTCTTATAATTCTGAATAATTTAGCTCATCACCGGTGAGTGCTCAAGCTGCCCTTCCATCGTAGGACTCAACCTCTGAGTCGGGAGAGTACAGATTGTAGTAAAAGGGAGACTGGGTGAGTGTGGGTTCACTTTGTGTTCGAGCCCCATATCGGGCATCACTTGTAGCATCCGGGCGTGCATGCTGATCCGCTGGATGTTCCTGTTCCACGGCACCACAGGTATGTGGCATGGTGGGCGGGACAGCTGGTTAGCTGCGGATCTCGGGGTTGTGGATTCGGTGTTGCACATTGCCGGATTGTACAAAAACTGACTTCGAGAGCCTGTCGAACATTCACGTTCCAGTGGGGCCGTGCGACCATTGCCACCAAAGTTGAACCTCACTGTCTCGTCGACGCTGTTGGTGTAACCAGTGTGATGGTTCCATGGCTCCATTTTACGGCCGGGAAATAATGACTACGAAATACATACAATAATTAATGGGGTAACAGTCAAACAATCGTACTTGTTTGTTGCTACCTGGGAGGAGGTCTAGTACATGGGGCCGGGTTGATGACTCATAATCGTGGTCTTCGCCAGAGGTACCTCACAGAGTAAGATCTGTGAGGTATCCCCGTAAAGGAGGATCCTAGCACGGCTGCTTAGCTAGTTTAATATAAACCAAATTAACCCCTATGGAACATTATGTTGTTGCGAGAGGAAAGTGCCTCATGCAGGCTTCCATCACAGGAAAATGCCTTCAACGCCGAAGCAGAGGAAGAGAGATGGCAAAAATGGCTACTCTCTTATTAGAACCGAATTATGTAAATGAGTTAACCTAGTGAAGCCATATGGTTGTTGTGATGCACGCTGTTTTACGTGAAGGTGGGGTGGATGATTTCCGTGGAATTCAACACCGCCATCTTATGTAGATTCTGTGTTAGTAGTTGCCACTTTTATTTGTGCGGACCTTCTGTTAATTCCTACCCTAGACGCGTGCATACTTATCATGAGATGAGAGTTTCGGAATCATATAACGATCCTGTCACCATCAGGTCATGGCCACACATAACATCACAAGGACAAATAATGGAACATAAGCGTTTGAAAAGCACATTTAAGTTTTAAGGTGGGGACAAAGATGCAGCTATCCAACTATAGTGACCTTCCCCGGAGGGCGTGGTGGGTTCTAAGACCGCACCCAGTCACTGGTAGAGTTAGATGGAGAGCTGGATCCTTTCTGTCACCAGTGATCTGTATCTGGGGAGCTAACATTTACCTGTCGTTATGGTTATGTAAAATCGCCCAGAGATGCACTGAAGGCCATTAATTAATTATATATGTTTTCGCAGCACTTCCTACTTTGGCGGTTTTTTTTAACTAACCAGTATCCGAGGATACATGGGGTGAGGGGTGGGGGTGCATGCGGTCATCGTTACTTTATTTCTAGCCACTCTGGAACCCCAATAGTTCCAAAGCTAACTATAAATAAGGTGACGAAAGGAGGTCACGACAATTAATAAGCCCGAAGGCTGGTGGCGCATAGACAGAGACAATTACTCATAATGGAGGCCTTAAGGTAAATGGCAAATTTAAACAATCTACCCAGAGCGCGGTGTTACATATCCGCTAATCCGGAAAAGAGACTAACACAAAATGTCTCCTGAGTAATCGTCCTTACTACTATAACCCTATCCTATCGAGCTAGAACAGTCCAGGTTTAGTCGGCCACATGTCATGTTTGCATAATGAGAACATGAACAGCTACCTCAGTGAAAACTTGATGCTGTGGGGGGAACAAGGTGGTGCGGATGTTGTCGCTGTATAGTGTAACCTAGTGATACTACGGTCCAAGAGTTTTTATAATAAACAAACCAATTTAACATGATGGCTGCTATATCACTAGCTTTATAATATACAGTGAGTAGAAGGTCACTCGACCTTACGGTGCTTATGAGCATGGAAAATGAGAATAATACATACATAATAATAAACTATGAAAATGCTGTCTCTAATGACCGGGAGGTACCTATTAGTCATCAGTACCTGTCACATAAAAATAATACAATAATGATATAATAAGACAGAGTACCTATTAGTCATTGGTACGGAAGAAGTCCCATATTCACGATAGTTGAAAGCGCAACACAATTGGAGGATGTGATGGCATGATGCGGAAGTTAGCTTCTAGGATAATACTGCAGACACACTATGGATATAGCTCATTCTCAAGAAAAGTGAAGACGTCCCTTCGCGGAAGAAGATGGCTAGTAGATAGTCAAGTCCACATGAAAGGTTATTAATTTAACTGTGTGTTCTAAAAGTTATGTACTGCTGCGGAGGTTGAAACGTGCCCTATAGTTCTTGACAGGCTATGGATGAATGTTAGTTAATGCAGCAATGTTCCCATAACTTCGCTCAAAAATGTCGAAAGGCTAACACATGATGTGCAGATTAATTTCCACCACTGGTTGCGTGGCACGGCAGATCTGGTGAGTCATCACAGAGCACGTCACTCGCCCCACATACTGGACGACGAGCTACATCGGGGCCAAAAACCCCATCAACATGAAAGGCCCCTTTGCGGAAGTAGTGGCTTGAGATACCTGACTTTAAGTTGTTTATTGCCTCTGGGTGATATTTTCCCGGGAGCATACAAAAACTGGCGGTTGCGGATGTGGTGGCTAGTACCCAAAGAGAACGAGTCTGAAAACGGAAAGGATCCACAGAAGACGTTGGATATCTGTGTTACAGAATGCAGTAACTTGCTGACTGCTGGAGAATCTGATTTTTCGACCCCTTATATACTGCCTGTGACGTCACAGATGGAACGCCACAGCCAATCAGCGAGCGCGCTTCAGAGGCAGGGAAGTGGGGCACGTGACGCGCTATAGTACCTATGCGCTGAGAGCATACATATGCTAAGCCTATGGGTTCAATATTTTGAAAATAGAGCAAGTGGGCTCATTTAGCCATAACTCGGCCAATTCTTAATCGATTTAAAAATGGTAAATAGTTTTGGAATCCTCGCTTCAATCCTCGCTACTAGAACGCCGAGAAAAATGCAATCTAAAATGATTACGCGTACAAAATCGGTACTGTACGAGATACCTTTTCTGCACAACGCTAACGCGCATCGCTAAGCAATCTCTGACGCCCGTGCACGCGCGCTACGCGATCTTACGGACTTAGTAGTTTTACGTTCCTCTCGTAATCGGCTCTACACATGTGTATCGTCCTACACAGGGGGCATGCTCAGAACGTACCCGGCCCGGCCATCCTGCGCCCAGACTATCTAGGATGGTTTGTACACGACCGGTCGATCCGCGCTACACCTCACACGCCATAAGCTTTGTATAAAATTTGAAATGCTTGTTTGCCTATGCGAGTTATTGCCCTTCTGATTGAGCTAATAACAAACATGGCTCTGCTTCCAGCATTATACACTGATCTGATGGTTATAGATTACTGTTAATACTTACCCCAGATCGTTTTCTAGGTTTGTTTGTAAAATATGGTATATTTATGGCATTAATTTTAAAGACTTAAGTACATTGTGTTGCACTTGCCCGCATTGAATTTTAACAGTCACTGCTCTGAACATGTGTCATGGATATCTAGATCTTTCTGCAGTGGACTGGTATGTGGTGGTCAGTAGAACTTGTCAGGATTTTGGAGTCGTCCGCAAACATTTTGATGTTGGTATTTATATTGATATTGCCTGGAACACCATTGACGTAAACTAAGAATAGAAGAGGACCCAAAACAGATCACTGAGGTACTCCACTGTCAATTCCTCACCAGGCAAAATTTACACCTCGGACATGAACACTCATTTACGGTTGTTTATGAAATCCAATTTGTTATATGTTATATGTCTTTAGCTGACGTGTTTGGTGTCGAAATGGTGTTTGATTAACAGCATGGAAATGCTTTTTTGCCAATGTGATAGTTCGTACAATATGAAGTGTTCCAATTTAAAACGGCTAATGAGAAATTGAGTGTATAATATATCTTATATCTTTTCACAGGTGTGAAATACTTAGATGAATGCCCGAGCGAGCCGAAGATCCCGGTATACTTACTTGTGGGAGGAACATTCAGCCTTCTTAAACTTATCATGCTGTTATGCAAACAAATCCGCTCCCGTCATTATCACAACTGGGAGGAGTTTGGCGGCGTGTACGACGATGATGACGACGATGTCACGTGCGATCCGGTTATGACCCGGATGGCGATGTTTACCGAGCATACACTAAGCGTGTTTCTGTTTGTGTGGTTCATCTGTGGAAATTATTGGGTGTTCCTTACGCGCAAGCCGAATTATAAACAACCGTTATACGATCCGAAAAATTGGTGTAATCGAGTTGTTTATCTGTTCGCGTTCCATCAGATAATCGTATGTTATATACTCATCGCTCTCATTGTGGTATTAATGGCGCTCATGTTCATATGTCATAAATGCGCCCACAAGTGACGAACGAGAACATGGTTGGTGGTAATAAAAGTGTCGAAAGACAACGTGATTTAATTGTTTGAGCCCAGCATTCCATGAATCTTTATCTCAAGGTAACTATAAGGTAATCTGTCGAATGTTGTGAAACTAATTTGATCAGAACCTATTGCTGCCATAGACACCATCCCTCAGTTACATTAGCACCAAAATCCTCAACAGAATATTCATTCATTGTAAACGAATTCGGGCTTACCAAGGATTTAATAAACAATCATATGGTTGTCCTCGAAAGGGAACAGTGTGTGTTGAATTACTTTTTTCTTTTGCTTTAAGTGGCCAACTAACATTAAAGACCGCTTTTCTTAGTGTTCATTTTGAGTGTTATTGCTGGAGCCGCCAGTAGATGTGCAGACATTGCGTTTCTGCTGTGGGTGGTGACCCAAGAGTTTATTGACAGCACGTATTAGGCCATATAAACGATTCATTGATGAGTTATTAGAACTGTCGATTGTTTAGCTGAATGAGTTAGTATGGCAACAGATTGTTTTCAAATGATTTCACAATGTCAACCCACTTATTTATTGATTTATTCATTTATTTTCATTATTTATTAGAAGTAGTTAGGTTGAGACTGGTAGCGATGTTCATGTTATGCGGCGCTGGTAGAATGGTAACCAAACAAACTCATCCTTCACATACACGACAGTTATGTTTTGTATTGTACATATTTCTTTATCACGCGTCACTTACAATAAAGTTAACTAACAAGCAAACGTATGTGCAAAGGAAACTGAACCATTTAACGCTTTAATGGCTAGATTTGGTCAAGAAATTCAAAATATTTGCTTATTGAATGTCTATTTCCAGGCCAAAATAAGACTATTTTTGAAAATCTACTACTGGTGGTAGTTCCAGTGGTAAGTCTTCAAAAATAGCATTCTCTTGGCCTGCAAATGGGCATTCCCAAAACTCCAGCAGACGCCCATTTTGGTCATCTTCGCCATGAAAGGGTTAAAAATCTACCCGACGTAATCAGTTCAACCAGTTCAGTTTCTTATATTGGAATCCATCAATCTGCTCTGGTGTCAAATCAACTCGGGAAACCAACACATAGGATTACACGGTGAGCATGGATTCTGATGAGTGTGTGTCAAACTATAGGCTTACGTGAAGAGTGGCTACTACACGCCTATATTCTTTTATTTATTTTATCTATTTATTTACAATTGGCGACTATAATTATTACACGACCTCGTAATACAAGAAACGTGCTACTCTTTAACATAAACATTGTTCTCACAACCACCCCCACCACCACCACCACCCTAACGCCCCACCCACCCACCCCCACCCCACCCTCCCCGCCCGCTCCATCAATATAGGGCTTTATAATCTTTAACATGAATCGTATTCCCACATCAGGTTCTTCTTGTTCGTGTATCCAGTCCATCGTCGTTTAGATCGGTATGTAGCACACTTAGCAGGTGTGTACGGTGTACCGTGGCTTCCCCTACCAGCTTTGTAGATGTAGACGCTGAGTTCAGCTAATTTCAAGGTTATCTGTGCAGGGATGTCTTGTGGTAGGCTATTCACAGAACATGACCAAACATAGAACATCGTTATTGGGCCGCCTTGACTGAAAATGGGACAGTATAATTGCGCATAGTTTATAGCGCATTGTTGGAGATTATACTGTCCGGTCGGCGATGTTGAGATATAGGAAGAAGGTGTCTGCAGTTACACCTGGGACAACTGGAAAGCTATATAAAAATTCTTGTGCCATAGAATCTGTAACGTTGAATAACATTTTTGTTCTCGACTTATTTATCTTTCTGAATTAAGGCAGCACCTTTATGGTATCATTGCAACGTTATTTCAGCTCAGCGTATGTGTGGACAGACATAATACGACACAGTTTGCGTCACAGCCATCAAGTTTATCTAACGCTGCCTTTGGAACCGCCAGCTGTTACAGTTGTATAGCATCAGTGACGCAGAGGCCGCGTCTTACAAGCCTAGATATATGGGCTGAGTGATCCTTGATCTATAGATCCGCAGGTTCGAAAGGGACGGTCATTGTTTCCCGTAATGCAACGAGCAGTAACGTTAGGGGACCAATGGAACTTTCCACTGTATCCATACATCGTATGACGTCATAATCGACTACGTGACGTATAGAATGATATCACAAACAATGACGTCATTGTGCCGTCAGGAATGACGTAGGTAAGTACGATTCAAGACGGACTTTGCGTTGTTGTACGAATTATATGGCTTTACTCTTTAATAAATATTTTGTTGAATATTTTGAAACTAATTTGACTGGGCGCTGTTGCTGCCATAGGCATCAACAACACCCAGTCAAATTAGTTACAAAATATTCAACAACTTGACTGCATAGCTTTCAGGAAATTGATAGTCAGAGCATTCGGGGATCGCTCAATCCCAACACAGTTTGACTAGTCAGCTCATCGTGATTACAGACAGCTTGATGTAGTGCATCCAGAATCCTGGATCACCTGATGGTGTCAAAGTCGAAGTATATCCTTTTATAGGATTTGTGTTTTCACTAGCAGATTATAGATATTAGATAGAGTGGAGTTACGGTACAGTTCGTGAATAAGACGTTTTCAAAACGTTTTCAAAAATGTTAGTTAGTAAAATGTTCTGTTAAATATTTCGAACATAATTAGATTGGAATACATTGCTGCCTTTTACAGCAATATCTTCCAACCAATAATGTTCAAAATATTCAACAGTACGTTAGATTTTGTTTTGAAGCATGTTAAGTCATTTCTGAGATGTACATACGCCATCCGTATCCAGATAGCACCTGGATAACGGAATTAGCATCACCGCGTCTAGTGAACATCCAGACAGCTGAGTTGGAATAGACAGGTCCCCTCTGTCGCTAACGTATCTGACATCATAATCAAATACGTCACATGTCAGCTGACATCATAATCACGATGATGTAGCTTCGGTGCGAAAATCGAAAAGTTCATCACGAATGTGTACAAATTATACTTATTTGATGAATATAAATATTCTGTTGAATATCTTGAAACTAATTTGACTGATCCCACAGTCAAATTACTCTTGAAATATTTAACAGCTTAGAGACAATGATTTCAGGTTGCAAAGTTTCAAATCGATTCCAACATGCGTAAAATAGTGAGCAGGGCATAGCTAGAACCGGGAGGGACGTAGCTAGAACTGGGAGGGACATAGCTAGAACTGGGAGGGACGTTGCTAGAACTGGGAGGGGTATAGCTAGAACTGGTAGAGACATAGCTACAACTGGGAGGGGCATAGCTACAACTGGGAGGGACGTAGCTAGAACTGGGAGAGACATAGCTAGAACTGCACATGCTATAAATGCATAAATATTAAAACTTTTTATAAGCATGTTGTTTGCCCATGTTGTTGGCGACAACGACACGGGGAAGTAAGAAAGGAGCTTACAGAGAGGAAGAGGAGGAGGATCTGGAGGAGGATGGAATGTGACGTGGATGACGGCAGTGAGGAGGGGAAGAGGGGAAGAGGAGGTGGAGAGAGTGAAGGCGGGGACGGGGAGAGGATGATGGTGGGGGGGGGGGGGGGGGGCGGGGGGCTATAAACTGCAAGAACAGTGTTTGCGTGTTATGGGAAACATGTAATTGTTGCTGACAATTCACCCTCACTCACACACACATACGAATACAAGCAGCTGCTGCTGCTTCTACAACAACTACTGCTACTATTACTACTACTACTACTACTACTACTACTACTACTACTACTACTACTACTACTACTACTACTACTACTACTACTACTACTACTATTACAATCTCCTCATAGATAGTAATATAGCCTACCCGTCAATTCATGCGTGCGTGCGTGCGTGCGTGCGCGCGCTAGCAATGTCTTGTGATTTTGTCGAATTCACTAATCTGTAGAATTTTCTGCTATGTACTGGTTCTACAGAATGTTATACAACAAGATCACGTACACTGTCACTAAACAATTCCTCTTCGCACAATTTCCGTTTGCCAGGTAACCTCACCTGCTGCAGAGACAAAATAGTCGTTAAGCCTATCACGGAGTTTGTATGGGTCATCAGAAGCACGGGTCCCAGCTAGATGACCTAAGTTTTGCTTAGCACCTGCATCAATCTCCTCATCTCCTCGTTCTGCATGTGCATCAATTGGCCCTGTATCTCAACAGACGCTGATTGAATGAAAATCACACTAATGTCAGGACAGTCGTCTCGCGCGTGACATTTCACGCACGATAATTTTACGCTCAGCTTAGCCTCAGCTTAGCGAATTTGAAAACCGGGCTTAAGGCGTACCTTTTCAAGGGTTAGTGCGGTTTTATATTCCGGCAGAGATGAGACATTCTATAGTTTGTGAGCTTGAGAACTACTTTTCTATTTGTATCTACTATTATCCCAAGATGCCCGAAAAGTACAAATTCAAGATTTTACCTTCACCTGCCCTTATTTTTAATTTGTTGCTGGCGTAGCTTGCAAAATTTGTTTCTTGAACGGCGATGACGTCGTTTGTCGGCTTGTAGACTCTCTATGTTTATCAACCATTGGCAATGGACCTTCTCTATTTATCCATGTCATATGATGTCATAATCAACTAAGTGACGAGTATGATGACGTCATAATAATTATGGCATGAATGAATGACTCGATATAGTCCGTATTAACGCTTAATAGTCCGACACGTTGTACAAATTGTATGTCTTTATCATTTAATAAACATTATGTTGAATATTTTGAAACTAATTTGACTGGGCGCTGCCATAGGCAGAAACTGGGCCCTGTCAAATTATTTTCAAAATATTTAACAGCTTACTTGTATAGTTTGGTAGAAATTAATAGTCCGGGAGTTCAGAGATCGATGGATCCCAACACGAATGAGGTGTGGGTGGAGCTTGGCTAGAGATGGGCGGGGCATAGATAAAACTGGAAAGGTTCATTCAGAGTTCCGCCATATCTTTCAGAAGCACGCTTGCATGTTTATGCAGTCCTGATAGTGCTGTTTCACTGACAAAAATGCTAAAATAGTCACTGATTTGTGAATATTTAACGGTCTTCTTGAAAAGTGTTGTGGGGCGCAACCAGCAATATCCACCGTACTAACATACGCCCACTCACATCGCTCAGCTGTACTCGATATGGGAGCAGAGCGGGAGGGCGAGACCGTGCGATAGGATGATGCGCAATATCCTGCCATCAATATCATGAAGGACTCTCAGCAATTACCTTATTCAAAGAGTGTCATCCAGAATAGACAATCACATTCATATAGGCCTGTCAAGCAGCTTACAGCTTAGGACGATGCAGAACAGAACGTCTCGTTTCTATTAAAATCGCAGAAAACGTAACAACCTCCAAGTCCAAAGATCTGACCAGATAGATACTACTTATGAATATGTCAAACACATTTCGACACCATCATTTCACTTTTATGATGTGCAAACTCTCTCTCCCTCTCTCTCTCTCTCTCTCTCTCGCTCCACCTCCCCCCTCCCTCCCTCAATCTAGTTTTTGCGTCAAACGACATTTGCCAGTTACCGCCCTGAGTAGCATAGCAGATTCGTTGCCATAGCAATAATTTATTTCTTACGAGGCGTGGAACTGGCATGGGGTGCTTTTGTAGTTTTCAGATCAGATTGATTTTTCTCTACCCGCAATGGCGATTCAAACAGGCCCTAGTTACTACATACGATATAAATTTCAATATTAATTTTCTATTTTCCGGGAGGCAAAACACTTATGTTCATTTTCAGTAACACATTTACCAATTTCAAAAAGAAAAACTGAACGATTTTTGGCTGAAATTTGCTGCTAACCGGTTATCACGAAAAGCGGAATATAACTTGATCTGGATTTACAACTATAGATTAAGTTTTTTGTTTGTATCAGACCCGTTTATGGCATTATGACACTCGCAAAATTGAAATTGAAATTGAATCAAATCATAAAAATGACATCAATTCACCGCCCCACTAGAGTCGAAATTAATTGATTGATTGATTGTAATTAATATTTTTCTATGACGTAATTCCGGAAATTGTCATATTACTACGTCATTCTATAACGTATATTGACGTTGCATAGCAACGATGACGTCATAAACAATTTCCCCCCACACAATAACACATGTTACGGTGGGACTGTGTTTTCCACGGCTGGGCTGAAGAAAGAGCATCGCCACAGTCAGTGGTTAGAAGAACGCCAGCCCAATGTATCACATAGTCTGAAAAAAAAAATTCTACCATACAGGTAAGCATTACAAATTGTTGCTTTTGAGAATACTGTATTTGGACCGCCAGCGATAGCAACGAATTAACAAGTTCAAGTTCAGTATTATTTATTTCATGACTATTTATTAGGATGGGACACTACGCTACCGTGGTAGTTAATACAATGCATAACTTCATAGCAATTGCATCACAAATTATCATCACTTAGAGCATAAGCAGTTTATCATGATTGATAGTGTAAAGAATTACCTTTTTATACATGTGCTTCCTAATCTGAAGGCATTAACTGTTGCGCTACAATATTATTTTGAAGTCACTGTGGTATGTCAAAATTTGACATCTATTGGCTTGACCCAGGGGTCTACGGTACTGGGTGTTGAAATAAATTAAAAAATCTGAAATTTTCTCAAGTTAAACTTATGACGCAGTAATTATGAAAGTCAACATATCGGCTGTCGCATAGTTATATTTTCGCTCAGAATCGCTTTAGTCTTATTGGTTAAATATAACTTTAAAGATAGGCCTAAGCATCAGCAGGATTTAACGATGGCGGCCATTTTGAAACCCGAAAACCGCGCTGCGTGGACAGATATATATTGTATGGAATAACCGCTCATCCAATTTGTAAAGAAAACATTGGTAGGCATAAATAATTGTTGTATTTTTCATGCACACTAAAATTGTGTTCAAGCATTATGTATTTTTCCTATATCAGCCTATCAAACACAGTTACCACGGTACCATAGTACCCACGGTACCATAGCCTAAATATACATAAGCACAGACAATACAGGTCGTCCATCCAAGGCAATGCCTATAAGGCCTACATCACAATGCATTACAAACAGGAAAAGAATTCAAAAGATACACCAAGACAACATTAGCGAGCATCACTTAACCTAGTTGAGGCGAATGGACCTTTACAGTTTTAGCTAAGACCCGCCCATCTCTAGCTAAGCTCCACCCACATCTCGCTTGTGTTGCAATCGATCGATATCGATCGATCCCTGAACTCCCTAACTATTAATTTCCAGAAAACTATACAGGTAAGTTTTGAATATTTTGAAACTAATTTGACTGGGTGTTGTTGCTGCCTGCGGCAGCAACACTGCCCAGTCAAATTAGTTTCAAAATATTCGACAGAATGTTTATTAAATAGCAGACAGAATTCGTACGACGTGTTTGGCTATTAAGCGTTGAATACGGACTAAATCGAATCATTCATGACGTAATAATTTTGTCGTCATCCTACACGTCACGTATGTGAATTATGACGTCATTTGATGGGTGGATAGATTAGAAAGGTCAGTTGAAGGGCATTCCATAATTCAGAAGAGAAAATAAACTCATGGAGTACCCTTAACCACGCAACACTTCCAATGTGTTTAAAATGACTGCCCCTATGCTTAATATCAGCCCCAGTACCCATGTCAAATTTGGACATCGGTATAAATCATAAATAAAAATAACAAATTATGATTATAATTGTAACAATTCACATAATTATAACCATTTATGAATGACAAAATTAAACAAAACATAACATGTCATAGTTCGACATTAGTATAGTGTTATTGTAACCTACGTCCCAATTTCTTTGCTTTTGTGTTAAAAAGTCACGTATACGCTTTTTCATTATAAAGCAAAGTTAACGACACACAAAGGCCCTAATCATTGGTACAGTTATACAAGCCTAATAGGATTAAACGGGATCAATATGGGCCTATAGTGATTTTTATATAGAGTAGTCTAGCGCGCTGTAAACATTAGGGCCTGCATTCATTCATATTTTGAAGCTACTATATAAGTTTATTAGTGGCAATGTGTTCTTTATTTTGAAAACGGCATTTCTGAAAATGTTTGCTATCGTCATCTTTCACGACTATCATTTAAAAAAATAAACAACAGCTAACAAACAAACGGAACTGAATAGTACAGTCTGATAATTCTGAGTTAAACGCATCTAGTGGTTCTGTTGTGTGCATACAGTGCCGCGCATAAATAAGTTAAATTGATTACAAAACACAAGCAGAAACCAATTTTGTACACGATGTTAGAAATGTTTTGTTGAAAATTTTAGACATAGGTCCAAAATACTCAACAAATGTTTTTATTTTGCTTTGGAAACATCTTAACCCCATCCAGAAGAATGCCCATTTGCAGTGCAAGATATTACCATTTTGAAAAAATTTACCACAATAATGACTGGCTCGGTAACCGAGCCAGCCATTCTAGTGGTAAATTTAAAAAAAATCTCTTGCCCTTCCAATGGATATTAAAAAAGGAAGTATTTTAATTTTCTTGACAAAATCTCGTCATTAACGAAATAAGTTATTTCTGAGCTGCATTGTGTTATGACGTAGCATTGTACAGAGATTAAGCGCCAGAAGTCAATTGATTCGGCTTTATTCGGCCAATGTTTACCGGTAACCGTTGCCAACGAAAGCACGATTAAATAACTGCTATTGAGCCAATGTTATTGTATGAGGCATACATGTAGGTGTAGACGGGAGGTATAGAGTACACTCGTATAACCAAAACTTACTGAACCTAAGTCCGTAACGTATAGTTTGTCTCTAACGAGATCTTCACATTTGCAAGTTAAGAAGGTGTGGACAGTTACCTATTTTCACGCAGATTTGAACATATAAATATTGGATAATTGTGTTCAGTTAATTACAATTTTCAGGCCTAGAGTCGGTGTTAGACTAGTAATAGCATTCACAGAATTGAAAGGTGATACTATTTATGTCAAATTGTTATTGATTTTTGACACGTTACTGGGACAGGAATGGCCATCATCAAGTCCGGATGGAAGCATTTATCTGCGAAAGCTTGTCTAAATTAAAAAAACAATATGGAGTGACGTAGTTCGGGACAGAAAGGTGTGGTTTATTAAAGTATGTGGTTTGTCGACTACTAAACTTACTGAACCAGCATCGTCTTAGGCCTCCGAAACACAGAATGGTCATTCCTAGGGTGGGATCGTAATTTACACCACGCGGCAAGTTATATATATTTTTCGATTAGTTTTTTTGTAAAAATTATTTTTCGTGTTCAGTTTAGATGTATAGCAACAATCATTTACACAAACATACGTAAAATTCGTTTATCCTACCATAGCTATACTAGCTTAAGTATCAATAAAAGTGAGAAGCAAAATATTGCGCGATCCTGTTAAAACTCTCTAACCTCCGTAAACTGTGCGTGGTTTATCCACTGTCGTGACTCATACGCATTCCTCTAGTTTAGTTTCGTGATTGTCAATCGTCATCGAGTGTGTTCGGCTGGCAGAATATGGCTAACTACATTTAACTATTTGTCAGTCGACTGAGTCGAGCGTACGATTTTATAACTTAATAATGCGAAAATTGTGTGTTCGACTGCCAATTGTCAACTATATTTACCCATAGTTTGTCAGTCGAACGTAGCGATGGCTTCAGCAACTGTATACCAATGCAATGCAGGTGTGCGTGAGTGCATGCGTGTGTGCGTGTGTGCGTGCGTGCGTGCGTGCGTGGCAGTGGCTTGCACAATGCACCTGTTCGTACGCATGTTATGTTTGAGACACCATCGAGCTTTAGAAGGCGAGTGGTAGTGGTTTTTAAGACCTGTGGCCAGAATAACCACCTTCCACCTGTTTTAAAGAGCCACGGTCTGTCAGCGACATAGTCTACCTGCATTAGGCGACCACCTGTATCTCACAGCTCGCTCACGGTGATCATACAATGATTTATTAAAACCACTTAACAGTTAACACTCAAGCCGCCAAACCAGGCTTCTGCAGTGAGTTTGAGAAATACCCATTTGGAGACCGAGGGAATACTATTCTTGTTGCAAATGTATCATTGGAATGACTGCATGGCTCGATAACCTAGCCAGTCATTCCAGTGGTAAATTTCCAAAAATGGTCTTCGTTTGGTCGGTAAATGGACATTTTCTCTGAGAAAATAAATTTTCTTGAACGACTTGAAGGGTTAAGGGTTTTACGACACCAAACACAGTGCTTGCATAATCGTACAGGGACATCGAGACACACAGGATTATATATAGCGCCTAACTAGGAACTTTGGAATTGTCATTAAGATTTACAATATGTCGGTGGCAGTAGATTCCATATGTTTGACGCCATCTTTTGGCGGAGTTGGATTAGGAGGAGTCGGCGATGTGGCGGGTGACGACGAAGTTGAGGTAAGTAATATAGGCCCAATTAAGTTGACTATATTATGTTAATTTCTAGTTTTCTAAACTTTTTGCCATTTCACTCATAGGCCTGTATAAACAAACTGATTAACGACGAACTTTTTAACCATATAGTGTTGCTGAGACTTTTGGCCATTGATCAGTTAAATGGTGCCAAAGACGAAAATTGTATGATGTGGAGTGACAATATCATGTCAGTATATTAGCCTGTGTAGCGCTAAATCTTTTTCTGAACACAATTTTCAAAAGTCAAGCGGCAAAGTTTTCAGAAGGCCAAGTAACATTCATTTTCATGGGTCTATGTCATATATAGCATCTGCATGGCGACATGCTTCTGCCACCAGCTACCTATGCCCAAATCTCGATGTTCAGGAGGGCGAGCGATTTGCGTTTGTCGCGCGACAGCGTTCAGTAACGTGTCATCTAACATTAATACTAAGTATAAGTGAGTATACGAAACATTACTGAACATTGTCCCACGCAAACAGCTCACCCTTCTGAACGGGGCCCCAGATGTCGCCTCAATAGCATGATTACGTCAACTTAACGCGTTGGATATATCGACATAACAGATCCCCTCGCCCAAAACGCGTTATTGCCCGCATCTTGCCCGTCGAATTTTTCTTAATTAAGTTGACATAATTTTCTTTAGTGCCTACTCATTTGTTATTTAGCCTATATGCCATTTGGGTCAATAGGGGGGATGGGGTGGGATGGTTGGAGTTCCTTTAATGGGCAAAGCACTAATACACGTTTACATCAAGCGTCAATGGGTGTGGAGTGGGGGGGGGGGGGGTTTGTACAATTTATCAACCAAGCATCTGACGTCATAATCAAAACACATCACTCGTTAGCTAACGTCAGTTTCAGTTTTCTTTATTCACCCAGGCCATTTACACAGCATATAGTCAGTCTCACTGTGTAATTTCGTTGGAACATTTTGTTAATTTTTGGAAACATGCGTGTTTGCAAAGTATTTATCATGACAATTCTAAAAAACAATGTTTCCATTTTTAGCTCACCTGGCCTGAAAGGCCAAGTGAGCTTATGTCGTGGCGACCGTCCGTCGTCCCGTCCGTCAACTTTTCCTTTAAACGACTTCTTCTCATGAACCGCAGAGCCAATTTAAATTATATTTGAGAGGAAGCATCCTTAAGGCATAGGGATCCAAGTTTGTCCAAATGAAGCCGATCGGCCAATTAGGCCGGCGGCCATCTTGGATTTTGGCCGATTTTTAAAAACGTCTTTAAAAATCTTCTCCGAAATCGCTAGAGGGATTGAAGGAAACCTCATGAAATATGATCTGAAGCAAGAGCTCAACCAGCTTTGTTCAAGGGAACTTAATTGGTCAAATAGTTCAGCGGCCATCTTGGTTGACCTAGTTTTAGGAAAATAACTTCTCCAGAACCGCTGAAGGGATCAGGCTGAAATTTGGCAGATATGATTAGGAACTAAGGGCCAGTAAAGTGTGTTCAAGAGAAGTTGATCCGTCAAAAAAATATGGCCGCCGTGGGCAAAATATAGCGTGTTTGGCGGCCATATTGGATTTTTTTTATTTGATGGATTTTGAGGCCGAAATTGGTTTCATATAGGTTTTTGGCTATTCTGATCTCAAATTTGCAATTTTCGAAACTGTCGGATAAACGGTTTGGCGGCCATCTTGGATCGTTTTCCCGCCAAAAACTCCCATACTAAAGCAATGGGAAATTTAACATGTCTTCTTCTCGAGAACTGCTGGGCCGATTTGAATTATATTTGGCAGGAAGCATCCTTATGGCATAGAGATTTCATTTTGTTCAAACGAAGCCGATCCGCCAATTTGGCCGGTGGCCATCTTGGATTTCAGCCAATTTTTAGAAATGCCTTTAAAAATCTTCTCCAAAACCGTTTCAGGGATTGAAGGAAACCTCATGATTCAGAACTCACGAAATATGATCTATGGCAAGAGCTGAACCAAGTTTGTTCAAGGGAACTTGATTGACCATATGGTTCAGCAGCCATCTTGGATGACCTCGTTTTCGCAAAAACAACTTCTTCCCCAGAACCACTGAAGCGATCAGGCGGAAATTTGTGATATGTGATTAGGGACTAAGGGCCATTAAAGTTTGTTCAAGAGAAGTTGATCCGTCAAAAAAACGGGGCGCTATGGGCCCTATCAATATATAGCATGTTTGGCGGCCATATTGGATTTTTTTATTTGATTGATTTTGAGACAGAAATTGGTTATATGTATGTTTGTGCTTATTGTGATTTCAAATTTGCCATTTTCGAGACTGTCGGATAAACGGTTTAGCGGCCATCTTCGATTATTTAACCACCAAAATCTCCCATACTCAAGCAATGGGAAATGTATTTTCGCGACATCTTGGATTTTGGTCGATTTTTGAAATGTCTTTAAAGATCTTCTCCAAAACCGTTAAGGGGATCAATTCAAAACGCATGAAATATCATCCAGGACAAGAGCTGCATCAAGTTTGTTCAAGGGAACTTGATTGGCCAAATGGTTTGGCGGCCATCTTGAATAACATATTTTTTGCCAAAACAACTCCAGAACCACTGAGCGGATTGGGCCGAAATTCGGGAGATATGATTAGGCACTGAGTGCCATTAATGTTTGTTCAAGGGAAGGAGCTTAGTCAGAAACATAGCAGAAGTGGACCAATCTAAATGTAGCGTGTTTGGCGGCCATATTGGACTTGCAAAAATGTCCACAAACTCATTTAAATGACTACTCCTAAACCACCCACCAACAATTTTGACAAAAATGCACAGTGCTCCAGGTGAGCGACACAGGCCCCTTGGGCCTCTTGTTTCTGACAAGGTTCAAGGTCATTTAGAGGTCAGTAAAGGTCAGTTACGACGTCATACACGGTTTCTTGCTACGTGAGCTTTAAATACGGATTAAATCATGGCATGCTGCATATCAAATTAAAGCTTATTAAAATGCATTGTCAAAACACCTATTGACTTCTTATTTACTCTTTAACGGAAAACGTTATTCATCGCGGAAGTTACGGCATAATGTAAAATTGTGACCGTGTGGCCACGTTTAGCATTTAGTCAGTCTCAGTATCGAATTTCAGGGTAACTTTCTATTAATTTTTGCGAAACACATTTTTGCCAAGTATTTATCATGAAAGTTCTGAAAAAAGATCTTTTAATTTTTCTGAGTAGGCTCAAGGTCATTTAGAGGTGAATAAAGTTCAGTTATAATGGCATAAACATTTTCCTATGAGCACTTTAATTGCCAATCAAACCATGTTGCTTATCCAATTAAAGCTTTTTTGAAATTACGTCATGGCACAAAATCCTCACCGTGTTAGCATTCCATCTTAAGGTTAAGTGGCATCCACCTTTAATTAAATGTCTCTGTCATCATCATCGTCACTTAAGCTACATGCCTCAGGCTCTTCATTTTCACAGTCAGAGCACAAACAAAGTTCTGTGCATGTCAGTCCTTTTGATCTACATGTACACCTGGTAGATGCACAATTTGTCTTTTTTCAGGAACACTTAACAAGTTCTAAAACTGCAGATGGTGCTGGCAGTCATTGTGTAGTTACTGGAACTAGATCGCCATTTGTTTTCTTCCACCCATTAGCACATGGATCTAAATGCACCTGTATTGGGAGACTGGCCTGACCCCAAATAGAAGCCTGTAAATGTGCCCTCAGTATATGCTCATACAATGTTGCATCAGTTGGTGGTAACCGGTCACTTTCTGCAGAAAATTTGCAGAATAAATACCAACGTAAAGGTTTCAGCTCTTTCAGTGGGGCAATATGCATGACAAACAAAAGTGGAAAGTACTTTCACAGTCTCATCATTGAGATCACCTACTTTATTCATATCTTTGAATGCCTCTATTACTTTTTCATCCACTTTGCAAAACAACTTAAACCATAGTGTCTTGCGCTTACCAGAAAACCGTCCCATTGTGTCGCAGCCGGTGAATGCATGAAATCTCATGAGAGATTATGCTACATCAGACCCTAGAGCACCAATTAAAGGTTTAATCTGTATTTTGCCGGATACCATAGAAATTGAGACAATTTGAACCATCTTAGAATAATGACCTATCACTAGAATTAGTACACCAATATCTGGTGAGAAAATACAGAATTCTTCAGCTTGTGGTGTTAGTGCACTTGCACATAATGCATGCCATATCATAAGTGTATCTGCCTCTTCATGGTTATTTAATTCCAAAACGCCTTCAACCTTGCTGGAAAAGGTTTTTCCCGCTGCTGATACATAGAACATCTTCCCCTGTTCCCTAAAATGAGTCAAACACTTGTCAGAGAGATAAACTGTAAGGTCTTGTTTGTTTTTTTCTGATGCAAGAATCATTTGCATGCTGGCGTTGGAAATATGTGTACTATCGGTGATGGTATAGGCAATTGCTGACCTTCCTTTCCCTCGTTTTTTGCGTGTTGTGGCCATTAGGGAATCAGGCTTGTAGAAGTCAAGGACCAGGTGTAGTTCGGGGTAAATTTGTGTTAAAAATGTACTGATTAGCAAGGTCTAGCATTGTTTTAGCATATGGTGGTTTCTTCATTTTTTGCAGAACCACCATTCCGTCTACAATTGCTATTTTCAGACCAGATAGAGACATTTCTTTAGATTGTTCTGTTCCAGATATAGAGAACTCTGGATGTACCCGTGGTTCCTCTTCACAAATTCATACTTCCTTTGTCGAGTCTTGAGTGTTGTCAGCCTTTTGCTGAAGCGCGTGAATGAGTTTTGCCTTGTCATTGTATGGAAAAATCGTGCCATCTGAAGCAAATAAATCCTGTGGATTAACAGTAAATTCATACTGACCAATGGCCGAAGGCAAATCAATTTCTCTGCTTGTCCTCGCAATAACCATTAGCATACCAAATAGTGACTTTGTCTCTTTTAGTTCCATGGTTTGGGCCTTGGAGATTACCAGTTTCTTACTATTCTGATAAGTGTAGCACTTGAGCTTTTGTCGTTTTATTGGTGCCCACAAACTAACATCGCCATGAAAACGAGCTGATACATAGTCTTCAACCATTTTCTGTCCAAGTTCGTCAAACTGCACTATGTCGTGTACGGCTTCAGCATGTGTAACCATATTAAATAGTATGTCATTTTTCTCTACTCTGAATGGATTGCAGTAAGACAATATTGTATTCTTTAACTTCTCTACCATAAGATGGCCACGTGTGATGGTTGACTTTAGTAGGCCATGGTGCTTACGGGTTGCATCAGTACTAAGAAACTGTGACTTATACTGTTGACTGATTCTGGCTAATTCTGGGCCAGTTAGAAAAAATCTTTGTCTTGCGTTAGGATTTGTCGATATTCCAATCAGTCCCCTGCTTTCTTTCATTACTTTGTTTTGCATTTCGCAAGCATGGTCTGGACCAATTGACACAAATTGTATTTCACTCATTGTGACAGAGAAATCACCAGAGACAAAGGCAGTCCAAATTTCATGATCCGTCTTTCAAGTGCTTTCATATCAGAGAGATACCGAGGCCAAAGCCTTTTGTATTTGCTCCTATCCATTGTAAAAAATATCTTAGTCAGTTCTGCTCCTGCCTCTAAATGTAGATACCAATCCTTCATTCTCGTTGCTTTAATGAATTTCAATAGAGTGTCAATGTGTCCCATGTAGCTTAACATAGCCTTGAACATCATATTGTTTGCTGATCTAAGTGCAGTAAACTCTTGAAGTCTTTCTTTAATTCCATTTCCTGCAATGATGTTTTGGATTTCTTCGTGTACCTATCTTACTTTCATACAATGCGTTTCAGTATTTTCAACTGCGTCTTCACATGCCAATATTACAGAAGTAAATTTGTCCTTAAGGCCTGGATTCTCATTCAAGAATTCATCAAACATAATTTCAAATAATGTCAAATATGTGGTGATGTGTGCATTGACAGCTCCTTTGTAGTGAGTACAGTTCAAAATTTGTTTTGTGGTAGCAGGTCCATAAATGCCAGATTCATTCCAAGCATCATCAAGTCCAGAGTTTTCTATCGAATCACCAATAGCTCGTATTGCAGCCATGGAGGCATGAAGTTCGCCTAGCCCGAGAACATACTGGTCAGTCAAATGTGGGTGAGAGCCTACCAACTGCAATGCTTTTTCATACAACACCATGTACAATGAAATTACAGTTTTGGGATTCTTATCGCCAAATACCATGACATTTATATGCTGTGCTTGCTTCCATACTGCCAGCAACTGAGGGAGTGGGCCCACAGCTGTCACCTCATGAGCAGGAGAAATGATAGAGTTATATCCAGCCCAAATAGGAAGTTGATTGACAGTAACAGATTTGTCTGATGCCGCTCTTGCAATGAGCCATTCTAAATCACCAGTCTTCTTCTGAACATTGGTAACATTGAAATCCTTCGTACTACCGTTTTTACTACAGCTTTGAATTTGAGGTTTTGAGCACACTAACATTGTTGTATATTGTGGCTTAAAGGTGAAACTTTGTGAGTTTTCAATCTGCAGTGGTTCAGAAATATGCTCACCATCTTTCTTAACCGTTTGATAAACTACAGTTATCGTTCCATGCAAAGTATCTTTGCCATCAGGAGTGCCGTCACTGAAATCTGTATTGTCCGCAGCAAAGAAGACACACTTATTTTTCATGAGAAAGGGTGGTATGTATATACCATTGAACTGTTGCATGTTAGTGATGACTGCATTGGCTATATATGTTTCTAAGAGCAATGTCCGTGTATAACATACACAATAGCCATGAGCTGACAGAAGATCCACCAATGCCTTGTTTCTAGTATCATGGTGAACAGTCAATGCCAGACCTAATGCATTTGGATTTTGCCTTCCTTTGGGGTTCTGGAGGCGGCTCCATCAGTTTTCTTACTGTCATTAATCTGTCTGTCAGATTTCTGGTTGTACAATGATATCTTGACATATTGTTATGACATTGCATTCTAAATTCCTCTTCTAAACTTGGCTGTCTACCTCCATTTTAGGCCCACTGATTACCCACCTTATAAGTGCATAAAGCAATGGAGGCACATCATTTCCATCACTAGTAACCCGGACGTCTTTCATATTGCCGTTCTCGGATACAAAGGTTTTCATATGCTTCATTATTGTATTGGCACATGTATATATGTGTTCTTCTTCTTCTTCTTTTCGTTCGCTGATCATACCGCCAGTCCTGTAAGTGACTATCGACATGATCATATTTATGTGTTCTATGTCATTTGATTGGTCACGGCAGGAGTTACTTAACCGATTTATCATTTCTTGCTGAGAAGCTCTGGCTGAGTAGATAAGTACAGGCTTTGTTAGTGGGGTGTGTCGCACAGTTTCCAAATGTGGTAATTCCTGTAGGATACGCATCTTTAGCCATTTACGGGAGCATGTTGGAACATGAGACTTGACAGTGTCACCTAAAAGACTTATATACGTGTTCTCAATATATTCAATTGACAGATAAGCTTTATTTGATGTTTGAAAGTCGATCATATGGATAAGTTCAATAAATGCTGTTATTTGCTTATGGCTTTGTTGCAAGACCTCTGTTTTTGTAGATGATGCAGATCTCTGGACACACTTAACCCAACATATTCTGTGGTATCTCACATCGATAGCATGTGCATCCGTTGGTGAAATTGCAGTATTAAGTCTAACTTTAAAGCCATCTCTGTCACTATTGTCAACGGCATTTCTTGGTTCCTTACCAGCTTTAGCAGACCTCAAATTGAACAGTTCTTGTCCACTGTCTACTTAACAAAAGAAACACTTATATGCGTTAAAGGGATGTGTATTAAAACTACTAAACCTAGTAGGTGTGCTTTGGACGATATCAGTCGATGTTGATGGCCTGGCCACTGAATATGGTTTTTTCTTAGACATAGAGCTGCCAGTGTCTACCGATTTTACACAGCCTTCTTTAGCACGCTCTATTTTTTCCTTGTTAGTAGAATCGCTATAGCACTGACGATGCCAAAAAACCGTTCATTGATTTCAGAGAAGCTATCGTTTCTCCCTTCAGTCTCTGAGAAATAGCTACATATTTCCCATCTTGTAGTGCTCCTCGCTCTTGGATAGAACTAATCAATTTATCATATGATTCATCCTTTTGTTGCACATCCTTAACATCGCACGAATCTTCTTGGCATATAACACACCGTTTAGGGTCTGTTTGGGTTTTTACTCTTTTAGTATCAATTGATTTTAGCTCTGGAATATTATCCATTGTATTATTGGGCTTGGGACAGTACAATTACGCTATAATTATTTTGTAGTTTACTATAAAAACTACAGCGTATGTAAATATATTGCACACATGTCATAAAATCTGTGAGATTTCGGTTAGACAATTTAATAGCATGCAGGAATTACTTTGTGTGCCTAGCAGACGACATAAAACAACAAAAATCTAAGAAAAATACATAAATTTATTTCGCATTTACATCTGCGATCACTTTCTAAATTTATCCCAGGCTATTTATTTCTGAAAATGTATGATCTTATAGCTAGAAGACTGCATAGCATTACGAATTTTAGTATAAAATAAATTGCAAACCAAAGGAATAGTTACATTTTACTATATTCTTCAATAGAGTTGTTCGTGGTATGCAAAACAGTATATGAAACCTTGAAGTTCAATGTTAATGATACCGCAATGTTTATCATTTGACGATTTTTGCGCTATGACGAATAACTTTGTCCGTTAAAGAGGAAATCCAAAACAAACAAGTTTTCTAACAATGCATTTTAATAAGCTTTAATTAGATATACAGCATGCTATTGTTTAGTTCAGATTTAAAGCGATCATACCAAGAAAACAAATATGACGTCATTTCTGACCTTTCCTGACCTCTAAATCACCTTGAACCTTGTGGGAAAAAATGGAAACATTGGTTTTTTTAGAATTGTCATGACAAATAGGCCTACTTTGCAAACATGCATGTTTCCAAAAATTAACAAAAAGTTCCCAGTTTTATTTTTGACACAGTGAGGTGGACTAATATGGGGTAGGCATTATTATTATATATATTTATACTATGGCGGTAGTTATTATTATTATTATTATTATTATTATTATTATTATTATTATTTTTATTATTTTTATTATTCTCTTGCCATGCAAATGGGCATTCAATAAGGAAATAGTTTGATTTTTGTGACCAAATTTAGATATTAACGGGGTAAATATTACAATCGATTCAAACATGGGTGTAAAGTGGGCGGAGATTAGCGAGAAATGGGTGGAGCATAACTGGAAATAGGTCTCGATTAACGACATGATAAACACATCAAGTAACCCAAAAGTTCAGGGAAAAGCGTTTTCGAAAGATTAATGAATATAGGCCTACTGTTTGGAAAAGATAAAAGAATGGTGTTTAAAGAACCAGTCTGCACACAGAAACAATCTGTTATTTTAATGTGAAAGGCCGGCAAACACCAGCTAATGAATCTAATGCAATGCTGACGAGACCCATGCATCTACATGACAGGACACCTGTATTATGAGACATCTACTTTTAGTAACGTGGCCCAGGCACTACGTACACCTGCTCGGTTTAGAGAGGGCTATGTAGCATAGCATAGGCCATATTCCTCATCGGTATTTAACTACTTACAGAATGACATTCTTACAAACAATTTGTTATGTCCACAGTTGTCCTTTTATTTTGATTCAGCTTGGAAATTTCGTTTTGACACCTGGCTTCAAATCACACCTAGAAAGTTACTATCATAAGGCTACTCCCGAGGACCGCGTCAAGTGTCTAGACCTTCTGACCTCACTCAGAGCGTACGAGCAGAACCAAGCACAACAGCAATCGAGGTCGCATCTTCATCAGCATCGACGTCCACAGACAGCAATGGCGGCTCTTGGTGAGTAAACATGGATTTATAAGACAGAGAAATTCGATGATAAAGGTTGAACAATGGATGAATGCAATCTGTCAGTCAAGTATATGACATCTTAGTCGATGACGTCACATATGGGCCGAAGTCACAATCTTGATCAACAGAAATGCTCCATAATGAAGTTGGAATTGTTGCACGAATTGTAATGTTTTTACTATTTAATAAACATTCTGTTGACTATATTGAAACTTACTTAACGGGGAGCTGTTGCTGCCATAGGTCATAGCCCACCCACCCACAAATTAGTTTCAAAATATTCACCAGGTTAGCTGAATAGTTACCATAAAATTGAGATTCTGGGAATTCAGTATTCAAAGTATGTAAATCGGCTGCAACACACACAAAGCTCTGAGCTTAGCTATAGATGGACGCTAAAAGTGGATTCATCCATTGCCCTATTTTACTTCAAACTCGGCGACGCGTTGAATGCAGCTTAATGTAGACAACACGGGTATTTATCTGTTTCATAAAATATTTTGCTGAACCAGTTGTTTGAGAATCATCTAATCTACTATACAAAGCAAGCTTTACGCCGTTCCCGTGCAACGTGATGAGCACTACAACCTGCAGATGACTCGGGTTACTTGGCAGGTAGAGGAGGGACAATGCGGGCCGGTATTGGCTCAGTACCGGCACAATAACCCGCGTTATCTTTGAAATGAATCCTATCACCAAGAGAAACGTGCTTTGTTGAAATTCTTTTTGAAATAATGTCACATACATGAATGTGTATCTACCATTAAAAAATGTATAACATGTTTGGCGCGTGTGTCTAGATTAATTGAAGTTATAATGTTTTATTTTATTGTTTGCTATGGCTGGGAATTTTGACCCAAAAATTAATATAGACTTTATTTCGTGAATCTGGTCATTCGCCAGCTAGTTTTCTCCGGTATAAGTCTATTAGTAAGTCTGCAATATCGTCTGAGATTCATGCATTATTTAGAACATAAATAAAAAAATTCTATTTTATAATGCACGGCAAGATTAGCCAACATTATATAAAGTGATTTACGATAATATGATTATAGACATAAAACATAACGACCGTGCCAGATATTCATACTGACATAGCTTTAGGTGTCAGTCACTCATACTGACATAGCTGTATGTGCTACTAGCACAGTGCTAGTCATTCATACTGTTATATCTTTATATATCCAATTGGAACAGATATCACTCGGATAAGTATATCGATCATTTGATCTTCGGTGACACTTTATTCCCACAGTACAACACATAAATAAGTTATAAAGCCTTCCAAAACAAAACAGAAACTTGTTAATTAGTACAAATTTGAACACAATGTATGAAATGTTCTGTTGAATATTTTGAACATAATTGGATTGGAAGGCATTGCTTCATTAGTAGTCTTTTAGCAAAATCGTGATTTTAGCCGAACCTTGCAGAATTCGATAGCAGTTGTTTTCACTTGATTTTGTACGGTACCTTTGGGGCATCCTAGTTACATATATGTGCTCTCCATGTAGCAACCTGCAGATGGGCACGTTTGACATTTTCAATAAATTCCTTTGATGTTGAAGGAAGTAATCTCAGTTTTGAAGGACTTGTGGCCTTTCAGTTTGCAATTTTATGCAGTCATGTTTGATAGCGAACCTTTGACATGAGGTAGGTGACCTTACTTCCAAATGATATGGATACAAAATGGTATGGCCTCCTCAATAATGTCGTTAAATTCTGCTACAGACTACCAACGTTTTCGGGTTTGTACCCTTTAATCAATACCTGTAAGACAGTGGCGTTTCCGTGTGAAACAGCGTCACATCCTGATATTACAGGAGCTGGCAAGACATGCTGAATGATTGCAATATCATTTTGACAGGTAACCGCTATATCCTCAAGTGAGGTGCTCACTTTAATTAAGTTGTTTGATAATGTATCCTATGAAGCTAGTAATAAATTACTAGACTGTGCCATTTGTTGAATGGGCCAGAGAATTGCGCACCCATCTGCGATTAGGACATCAGCTTGACATGATGTTCAGCTGAGTGCATTTTCGATTTTGTTTTTGCTACTCGTATGTTACCATTGTCATCAAACATGAATGTTGGCTCTGGAGACAGTTCATTGAAAAATATATTCTCCATGTCTAGTTCACGTCAATTTTGCAAGCCCATGGCTCTTTAGCCCATCAATTCGGTTTCGAATGAGACTGCAGAACCAATCTTCACACTATTTTTGTTCTCAGCCATAACTATATCGATTTTGAGTGGCGTGGTATAGACACCTGGCAGATCTACGTCACCATCTGTTCTTTGTCTATCACCATCTCCTTCCCTGCATGTAGGTTTTCACTGGAAGTACTTCCTGTTACAATGTTGACAATGATTCCAGGATGTCCTGGATTTAGTAGATCAATGCAGGTATTTAACTTCTCAATGATTTTCTTCGTCCGTCGATTCTGAGACTTCGAGTTTCCATTTCCTCATTGTGGGCAGAAATGCATGATGCAGTGATAGCTGCAAGTACATATATGAAGGCTCAGTGTCCATCGTTTATAGACACCAGATTTATTCGTCTACCCCATCTGGAAGTCAAGATATTGCAAAATTTCAGTTTCACAGGAGCCATGGCAGCCATGTTTCTAACAGATGTAGTCTGAGGAAATTCAGCAGGCAGACACTTAACCCTTTTCACCTACAAGTCCCTGAAAAACGATATTCTTTACGATATAAAACATATTATGTTGAATATTTGTAAATTGACCCGACCGAACGACGTTGTTGTCTAAGGAAGAAATGGCTTCTAGCCAGATCAATATCAAAATACCTCAGATCTCAGATTACCATCATGGGAATCTATGCTCTTTATAAACAATTTTAATCAGTATTCCGGGTTTTCATTCCTAACAGCTTTATATACTGTACAGCAAATGTGCGTATACAAATGTTTCCCCACAGTCCACATTATATGGCAAAAATCAAAGTGGGGTAGAATTCATCATCTACTCCAAGAAGAGTATAATATTTTGCGCGTATCTGGATCACAATCGTCGGATACTGCTGTAAGGGAGATAACTCATATAATTTCCAGTGAACTGTTGACATTTTGCCACCTGGAATGCAGTGTACATCACAGTTGATGAGCCCTTGTGGCTTAATGTCACGAATCAATGATGATCCTATGATGAGCGTGGATGCTGGTTTGCATTGTGCTTGTTCCTCTTCATTGATGTGTTTATGTATCTCTTGTTTAATTTGTTCATCTGATTCTATAAGAATTATTAAATTACACTGATTTTTTTCGCAAACATGTGGTGTCTGTGGTTGGCTGTGAGCTGTCACTGTCTGTTCTAATAGCTATACAAGTAGTTGTGGCATTACAGTATTTTGGCATTGTCAATGTTCTAATAGCTTGATTGTATAGGTCTGAGAAACTGATTGGATTGCTGAGCTCTATTTCTGATTCACATGTTTTACTAACCTTATCCACTGCCTTCAACTTAATAGTTTGTGTAGGCACAGTTTTACATGTTCCTGTGGTCTTAGCAGCAGCATTCATATTTGAGCTTTCTGTGGGTACAGTTTCACATATTTCTGTCGCCATATCAACAGTCGTTATAGTGAATGTTTGCGCTGAGCTAGATGTCATGTTGGTTTGAATTGTCTGAGGGCTCACAGAGACTGTATTATCACGGTTCTGACTTAGGGTTTTTCAATAGCTGATTTTTAATTTCCAGGCCCTTTATTTTGTCCTCTTTCTCCAGTAGTAGCTACTTAGTTCGATATAATTGTTTGACAATTTCACAACTAGATGGCTGATTTGTTACGCTATTCACAGTTATGCTCTCTACTGCGGATGCATTGTTTTATAATGTGTGTTGCGGCGTGAATAAGGTTTTAGTTTAGTTTAGTTTCAGTTTATTCGGTCCACTTCTCTTGAAGTATGCGAATACAGGTACATGAATAATACTTCGGTAATGGCGATATACAGTCCATAAACAATACTATAATATTATATATGCATACAATCTACTTCGCAGTCAGGTATGGCATTCGACTGATCGCGTCCGTGAAGCATCCATCACAAGCCGGTGCCCGATTTCAATTGCTTACAATTGGAGTCAGGCACCAGTTCAAGACGATAGCCTTACGAACACGGTCAGCCAAATGCCACAAGTATTTTGCCCTTTTAACAAAATACTTCACCAATTCTCTTGATCAGAGTCAGTATTCTCCTGCGACGAAGTATGCCAAGGTCTGGTCGATGGGCGGCGCTCTCTTTTGATGCGATGACCTCCGCTCATATCAGGGCCTGATGATGGCTTTAGATTTAAGTATTGATATTAAAATGTGCTAAAAAGCAATTTTATCAAGGTATATGTATATATGTACATATATACATGGTATTCTTATACCTCAGGACGCACGCGTACGCACGCGCGCGCGCAAACACGAGTACGTGTGCATACACGCAGGCGCGCACTTAGAGCACTATTCAGTAGTCTTTTAGTTTACATTACAGATCAATATTTAACTTGGTTTCATCGGTAGCCACTGTTGTATAAGACCGTGGAGTGACCGCTTATCAAACCACGGCAATTAATCATCATATATTAAAACTGTATATTCCTTTTCATTTGAACCGGTTGAAAATAACGTTGATAAAGTTAAATAGTGATATCAACTTCGTCCGTTTTTGTTCATTCATGAGTTGATACATTTTAACAGTATTTGGATTTACTCTAAAGTATCTATCTATATACGTTTTTCTTTCTGCAGCTAGAGATGGACATTCGAAAAGATAATGAAACTCATCTCCCAGTGTGTTTTGATTGCATAATGTGCAAACACGCTCATGTCTATGGAGATGTTCAAATCGCCCAGTCTCTATTAGTAACATGTGATTAGAAGCTCTAAATTTACATATCATTTTTGACAGTGTCTGAGGAGGCGATGGTAAATACGGTTCTAGTCTAAAAGTTTCTTTAAAAATTCTATACGACGTGCAAATGCCGCTGTTAAAAACTTCACCTCTCCATTTCTGGATATACTGATTAGACAGTACTTGTTTTGTAGTGAGCTTTAACCATTCAGGCTGGCCTGGATTCTGGCTATGCCATACATCTGATAACCCAGTATTATCAAGAAGTGCACATGTGATATCCATGGCCATTGGAATTCGTTATTTTTGTGCAAGCATGGTAACAATCGGTATAGTTTATGAGATTGTGGCCATTTCCCCACATACTAATTTTGCCCAGTATGTGGTTATCATATTATTAATTTTTATGCTCAATGCGAACTGGCCAAGTTCGCCATAAACCATTGCAGTGTGTAGAGTTTTTAACTCCTAAATCATTTATAGAATGATTTCTGTAATTTCTCAGCCGGAGGGACATTCTCAAAGCCCCAGATTTCGCACCCATCTAGAGCATGATCGGGTATACCATAGAATCGAAAAGTTCTGGCAGTATATCTATCGGTAAATGGAGAGGTTGCTTTTGAAATTAAGGCAAACATAGCTCTACTGGCTTTTTCATGCATGTGTTTTATAGCCCTAGTAAACTTGAGGTTGTATGCAAATAGTATACCTAAATATGGGTATTCATGCACGATTTCTACATCTTCATTGCTGAGCGTAAATTTTGGTGAGTTTCTGAGCTTGCCTCTAGAGAATATCATACATTTAGTCTTGGAGACGTTAATAGACGTTAATAGACAATTTCCATGTGTAGCAGTAGTCGTGCGTTTAATGTTTTTTGTAGTTCTGGCAGCGATTCTGCCATTTTTATTGCATCATCCGCATATAATAATATAACTAGTTTTAGGTATAGATCAGATTCAATCATGAATTTGGATTCAGATAATTGAGAAATGTTATTGAGGCCAGTGTAAGATGCGGAAATCGTCATTTAAGAATAAGGCAAATAATAACGGAGATCAGGTTTCCCTTTGTCTTACCCCGATATCATATGGAAAATAAGACATTGCTATTAACAGAATTCGATTTAGCGCCTTTACATAAATTATAAATTAATAAAAATATTTTACCAACAGTTTCATCCATAAATGTGTTCTATGTACAGTGTCGAATGCCTTTTTATAATCTACAAACGCGCAATAAAGACGCTTGTTGTTTGCTAGATATATATCTATTAATGCTTTTAATGCAAAAATATGATCTGTGGTAGAGTACCCCGTCCTAAATCCAGCCTGCGCATCCCCAATTAGATCAATACCATCCGTATACTTCGTCAGTCTGCTGTTAATAACAGTGGTAAAAAATAAAAAGTGTTAGTTGTTTTGCTAACTGCCCACTCTCAAAACTTGTATGTGTCATGTGTCGACACTGGTTTTGGACTACTTGTTTGACTGGTATGGATAGTTCTTGGAGTGCACACCATAGATGGAAGATTTAATGGTTTGTCATGAAAACTAGCTCCATGCCCTGCTGCTTGCGAGTCTGTCCTAGGCGTTGACGTAATTAGATTCTTTGCACTTTTGTTGAAAAAGTTTCCTGGTCTCTGTCTACCCACTCATATGTTCTATATCCTTGAACATGAATCACGCCAGTCCTTGTATACAGTGTATTAGTTAGCTTACTTTCTCGGAATATACATCCTTGGTTTCCATTATCTGTACACAGGCCCTACTCATGTCCATGACCATGTACCATGTATTAACTAAATTGTGAAAGCTGAATGGTAATTGAATAGGTGTTATATTTGATTGTAAAATTGTCATTTTCTGTTCAGCAGTTTGTATATCTATATAATTAAGTTTATCATATGAATTAACCAATAACAGGTCGTTTGAGGTCTCCATTTCAGAATATTATTAATATATTCACTGGTCAAAGTTAATATTCAACCGGCTAATTATCATTTAATCCATTGCTCACATACAAATTTAGGATGAAAAGGGACGCTTCACAGTTTTTAAGCTGACACAGTCTGAGCAAAACAAACACCACTGTTGCAGTCATCTATTCTTTTCACACACCATGTCGCATAGGTTCACCTGCAGTTTGATGTTTGGTTTATGTAGATGATGTTGCTGATTCTACCGTTGTCATATATGTTCCTGCTGCTATCTATATTTCCTTACCACCATACCATCTTCTATGTGCAGGTGTTTCCTCTAGACGTGACCCGCATAAGCTCATGAGCACATATACTCGCGAGTACATAAAGAGGGATAGACCAGTATCAGGAGCGCTCAGGTAAGTTTTCGGAATACGTGAGGAGGCAAAGTTCAGTATTACGGGAGCTCGCATGAGTTCAGGAGTACACAATAAGGGAAAGGCCCGTACTCGATTGGTGTTGGGTGGGTGTGGGGTGGTGGTGGTGGGGGTTTTGGTGGGTGTTGTTTCCCATATACGTACGTACTGGGAGTACGCGATGAGGGAAGACCAGTATCAAGGTTGCTCCGGATTTCCTGGAGTATACGAGGAGGGATAGGGATCATAAATCAGTATCAGGTGAACTCCGGTAAGTTGCGGGAGAACACGAGGAGGGATAGAGATCATAAATCCGTTTCAGGGGCACTCAGGTAAGTTGCGGGAGAACACGAGGGATAGGGATCGTCAGCTAGTTACAGGGACACTCGGGTAAGTCTGGTATCGCAGCAACAACTCTGACTCAAATTGGTATTAAAAAATCTAAACAAAATGAAATGGTTGTTAGTTTATTGTTTGCTATGCGATTTGCAATGAAGGTTAATTATCTCGCTGCTCGGTGATATTGTGCTGAACCCAATCGCTTTCTCTCAACTCATGCATACATATTCCAGCTCATTTTAGCTAAGCTCCGTCCACTTTTTGCGAATCAATAATTTTTGAAAATCAATTTGAAAGCTAAAACCTAAATTTCAAGAATCTAAATTTTAAGGCAACTATGCAGGTAAGCTGTCGAATATTTAGAAACTAATTTGACTGGTTGCTGTTGCTCACAGTTGTCTATGTTGTACATTCTAAATTCGTCAAAGAGATGCAATTTAGACACTTTCAAATTTTGTGATGGACATACGTTACTTTGATAATGACATCATCTACAATGCGACGTATTTTTATTATGGCGTCATATAATTAAAGGAACGGAACAGGGAACGAACATATGGTCTTGAATGACAGCTTTATATAATAATCAACCTATACCCATCAGTGAAAAAACAGAAATAAATCAGTATAATTAGAAAGAATCAGCTAAATACCATTTATGGCATTCTGACGAGAACCAATTAGTGACGAAGTTGGACCCATGCGCTCTGGTGTATGATGAGGGAATAAATAATACCCGCTACAGCCGGTCATAGAACTCAATTATATTCGTGCTAAGCAGGTCCAACAAGTAGTTTAGTTTTAAAACAATTTAACTGAAAGCCATTTTTTCCAGAGACAAATTGAAGATTTTGTGATCCTCGGGGTTCGATGACGACGTCTTCTTCTTCGGTAGTGAATCCCGCTTCGTTACCGGTAACTAGATAATGTTGCTACGACAACAGCTATCTGTAACGGAGAAGGAGGAGAGCAGTCTGGCTCGCCTCGTCTGACAGATGGTAGGTGACGATATTTAATATTGACTGCTGGGCCTATCTGACGTGATGTTCTTCAGGTAAGGACTGGAGGTTTCCTCCAGTTCAAGACTAGATTCCTAATCTAACAAATTTGACTAACTCCGGACTTACAAATACGTAAGTTAAACTTTTTATTCCACAAAGGTTGTAAAGCAAGGAGCAAAATAGCTCATAAGTCAAACTTGGTACAATCAATGTACTAAACTAACAAGTCTATTATAACTTAAATACGACAGAGCTTCGTTATGCTAAGCAATAGCTCACTGTGCTGAACGTCAGCGTGACGTTCAGAATTCACGGTGGTGAATTGAATAATTTCTAAGTCTGAAATCCTGACTTATATACAACTTATCTTGGCACTCTAGCCAAGTTCTATAACTATCATAATAATTAGATTCTTCCTGAATCAGTTAAATTACTCTTCTAGCTATGCTATAAGCACAGCTTGATTGGCCCGGACCCTCAGTCCACCAATCAACTTCTGCTTATTTCTTCCTAGAGGTTTCTACCTAACAAACACTGGCCGTTCTGACCAATCAACGATCCCTATACTTCGATTCCAACTCCAAAACCTATTCTGTTTAATTCTCTGCTACAGAGTTTGATCGACGCTCATTGATCGTGACGTCATCCTGACCAATCAAACTCTGTGCTATTCTTCTATGGAGATGCTGCCTCACATAGACAAAGCGGTGGTAGCTGGTTCTGATTTGATGCGATCTGTCAGCTAACTAACAACATTACGGAATGTGTTGTTGTTGCATGCCATTGTATGAGTGGCATATAGTTGATATACAAATTTCGATTATGTTATTAATTCCTACAGGACGCTACAATGTCCATGTCCTGTCCATTGCCTATTGATAGACAAGCCTGTAGGATACTAGAGTTAACAGGCACATGAGCTGTATGATCTCATTGCCAGCTGATGTTGTTCTATTCTCATGTGAGAAGACTGTCTACGTCATCAACTACGTCCCTTTGTCACGTCCGATTCCAGTGATTCTTATACCTCGATTATTTTCCAAACTATCGATCCAAACAACTGCTGAATATCATAAAAGTGTATGCCGACTGAACAGCAACAACTTTCATCTAAACTACTTCCAGATACACATCAACTCAGAACCGTGGGACTCATTCCAATCAATTCGACTATTTCAATTTGACGATAAAACTTTATCCAACAATCCTGAGTGTGCTATATTCACACACCATCCATTTTACTAGAAACTGCATATCATCAGCACTAGCTGATGTAATAATAATAAACTAAATATTGAGAGTATATAAGTCAACCGGTCCATTAGCTCACCTGGTATTTTCAAATCATAAATTTCCCTTAGGACTTACTCGAAGATATAAGACATCTAGCGAGGTCATGACTTCCCCACAAGACAATCCCATATCTCCAAAATGTTTCAGTCAGACTACATTCAGTCACACGAATGTCGAAATATTCAGTAGGCATCATATTGCGACCTTCGAAATAATTTTGAGCGAAACTTGTTCCTTCCACCAGAAAAAGTGACTTTCAAATATAACGTTTTCAATAGTGAATTAGCCGTAGCGAGTTAATCGCTCTATATAGGCGCCTATAGGGAATACTATTCATACCGCTTACAGGTGCGCTTTAGTATATAGTAGTATACCTGCGCTCACAGTAGACACGCGGCGGAGTGAGAAGCACCAGTTTGGTCACTAATTGGCTCCAAGTTAAGCGCTCCTAGATTTGGTAAATGCCTTTGCACAAATAATCTCGATTCATTTCCATTTTTACCGATGGTAGGTTATTTAATATGGTATACGATTACCAATAAACATCATTTGTTACTTCACTTTTTCGTTCCTTTAAATGACAAATCATATCCATCCATTGAAGCAAATTCGTATACGGCCACTTTACCACATAAAATGTGTCATCTTTATAATGTATAAATCTCTTCCTCCGAACTGTGCCAATAAAGCGACTTCTAAACTAAACTCTGTTAATGCTTTTTAAAACCGTGTCGCTCCTGATTGAAGCGTCTTGCAATACAGCGCAACTCAGAAATAACCAAAAGAACAATAGAAACATGAACACGATGTAAGGAATGTATTGTTGAATAGTTTGACCATATTTTGACACCTTTCCCACATTGACGTCATTACGCCGGGATTCCCCAAATCAACGCTCAGAGCAAAACTGCTGGCTGGTAACACCACCAACGCGCAGCTGACCCGCATTGAGTTACTATTGCTCTAAAATACACCGCAATTTAAACCATCCACTATACTATACACCTGTGCAAAAGTTAAGCACCACCCTATTTTTACGCACATGCGAGGGTATATTCATGTGCTATGAAGAAAGCAATAGCATAAACATTTATGTACCCATCCATCTTAGTGCAAGAGGTAATAATGCAACTAGAGGAATGCTGATTATGATGGTGGGTAAACACTGTATGTTTTTGTTTGAACTTGAAAACGAGGCCTGAATATGGTTACGTTGACACAACTGACAACTATTGCCCTACAGTTGACACACGTGGCTAGATTGTCATTAATGGTGTCTGAAAACGAAGTTTAACATCTGTGCACGAGTTTGAGACTGTCATTATTAATACCGGGTATATCCACCTTGTGCCTGGATGACGGCCTGGACACGACGTCTCATGCTGGTCACCAACCGACTGATACGCCATTGTGGTATTCGTTGCCATTCAAGATGGAGTGCGTCTGTTAATTCCTGTAGGTTCTGCATAGGAGGATCCCTCCTTCTCACCATGTTTCCCAGAATGTCCCAGATATGCTCAATAGGGTTCATGTCAGGGCTCCTTGCTGGCCATGGTAGGGTTTCGATGGCATTCTGGCGGAGGTATTCATGCACAGCTCTAGCACGATGTGGTCGGGCGTTGTCATCCATGAATATAGGGTGGGTTTCAGGTGCATGATTTACAAAATGAGGGACCACAACTCTATCCAGTATGGAATGTTGATATCTTTGTCCATTTAGTGGTTCAGGTACAGTCAACAGATCCAGCTTACAATCAAATGAGATGCACCCCCATATCATAACGGAACCTCCACCAAATGGAACTTCTTCCATGATGTTACGTTGGTCGTACGCCGTACGTCTGGACCTCCATACACGAGTTCGACCATCTGTGGCATGAAGCAGGAACCGACTTTCATCGGACCAGTGTACCCGTCTCCAGGATCTCATGTTCCAGTGTCTTCTTTCGTTGCACCACCTCAGACGCTCCTCTTTGTGGTGTGCAGTGAGGAGAGGACGTCTGACAGGTCTCCTAGCTTTCATGCCAGCAGCATACAGTCTCCTTTTGACGGTAGACATTGACACTCTATTGCGCGTTTCCCATTGCTGGCTGAGCACTCTGCTGTTGGTGAATGGAGATCTCCTAACAAGGCGTACTAGGGCTCGATCATCACGGGCAGTAGTCTTCTTCGGTCTTCCAGATCTAGGCCTGTCCTTCACCTCGTTAGTTTGCCCATGTTTTGCAATCAAACGACTGATTACAGTATGGTTAATGTTCAGCTGTCTGCCAATCTCTCTGCATGACATACCAGTGGTATGCATGCCTATGATTTGCCATTTCACACGATCACTTAACCTTCGTCTTGCCATAGCGGTTCACAATCAAGAGCTAATTCTCTCTGTACAAATAAACCACGGTCATGAACACAAAATTCCTAATCTTGTCGCCTAAATCTGTATGTAATGTTCTACACCTCAAACTGGACTTTTACATAACTGAACACGTGTGCTGTTTCCCGCCACGCACGGACATCAAGCGGCGTGAAGTCATGCATGCATGTGCATTTCGTACTTGGAATTATGTCAGCTAACGCGGGGACAAAAAGTATGGCAGCCTAGTTGTACCATCATGTTTCTACGTTCTATTGTTTTTGCTGGTGCTTAACTTTTGCACAGGTGTATATTTAAAGGTGCATATTCACATTAAAATTTCTGAAAATATAATTGTTTAAATTATACGCTTTTAGAGGCTTAAACTGTGAGCCTATATGTAATGAAACGGAATAAATCTGAACATATGATGATTCCATTCGATATAAATTAACATCATTTTTTTAAGTTGCGAAATTGAAATAGAGGCATGGGCCTCTATTTCAATTTCGCAACTTAAAAAATTATATTAATTTATATGGAATGGAATAATCATCTGTTAAGATTTATTTCGTTTCATTACATATAGGCACATACTTTAAGCTTATAAATGTACGCAATTTTAACAATTTTATTTTCAATCATTCTGCTGTGAATACGCACCTTTAAGCCATACATCATTGGAAAGCGCCTTCAATTAATTGCCTGATCAGTAATGCATTCATTTTTATATTTTTGTATATTTTTCACTGGGTTATTATCTATATAAAATACACCATTATACATACATTCATTAAATCAAATGGATAATGGTGGCTTTTTAAAAAATTACGCTGTATTACATTTTTCAAAACTATAAAAATTAATAGACATGGATAGGAAATTGGCTTAAAGTGCGTTCTATCTGATTCTAATAGTAAATTAATGCCTTTTGCGTGTCGGCTATCACGATTACGAGCCACAAGTGGCATGCGCAATGCATTCTGGGAAGGTATTTCCCCAAATATACTGAAAGGTCTATAGGATTGGAAGCAGCGGTGTCTTCCAATCCAATTATATTAAAAATATTCAAAAGTAGACTCCCTACGTTTTGTTTTGTTTTGGAAACACGTTAAGTTATTTCTGGCATGAACTGCATGGTGTTTGATAAATGGTGGATGCCAAATATTGTGGTTCTTTAACACGTATTTTCCTTCGACCACCTTTCTTAAACAATCATTATGTGTTGTCTTAAAGTGGTATTTTCTCCTTGTGTTTTTCCCTCAGACCTGAATCTACAAATATCTATGGTCCTTCTTCGTGTTACACCGGCCATCCTCACAATGAAAGTACGTACGCTGCTGCATTCAACACTAAAGATGGCGACGTCCCGTCTATGCCGATCAGATCTGGATCTGCTTCCGGTACACGGAACAACAATCCACATCCACTACAGGTGTGTTTACCATTAAAAATGCTACTCCCAATAAAATGCTTGGTCTAGCTTGGTTACGATAGGACGGAGATAAGATCAAATCAGAAAGATACTATAAGGACACGGCATGGTATGACACGGAGTTGACAGAGCAGGGCGGGTCGGGGCAGGGCAGGGCTAGGGCAGATCAGGGCAGGGCAAGGCAAGGCAAGGCAAGGCAAGGCAAGGCAAGGCAAGGCAAGGCAGGCGCGGGCCACACCCATCACGATTTTGCGGGAGGGGTGTTTGGTGATGGTGTGACAGATGTTGGAGTTGGAAGAGTAGGTAAGATGGCCGGTTTCTTGGAATTTATGAGAGATGTCTGTTGAAAACATATGAATGAATAAGTAGGTTATGGGGCAGTGTGGTCCTTGTTAGAGACGGTGATATGAGGATGGTAGACACGCGATACCTACTGTCATGACTACTTTAATAGTAATAATCGTTGATTCATAATTGGTACATATATTTTGTGTTACTTATTAAAATTGTATCATTCTGGCCGAGTAGTAGCTTTTGTATTGTCATTACTGTTCTAGGCATTCATGGTCTGGCGGTACCCGTCGAAACCACGGAAGAAACTTCAGACTAATCTACTGCCTCCTGGTTTGGCTGACGAGCTGGTGGATAAGATTCATAGTCATATGTGCAAGTCTACATACCAAGTGGACTACCTTAGCCTCAAACAAAGTAAGTGCACAAGTTTACATATCAGACGGACTAACTCAGTCTCGAGCAAATAATTTGATAAATCCAGTTTATCGATCAATCATACGACGTCATAATCAACAACGTCACATTTAGACTACCGTCATAATCAGTAACGTCATAAATGACGCGATTTAGTCCATCGTAAACTCTTAATAGTCCGTCAAGTTGTACGAATTGTATGTCCTTATTAGTCAATAAACATTATGTTGAATATTTTAATATTTTGAAACTAATTTGACTGAGTGCTGTTGCTGCCAAAGCCAACAACAGCAGACAATCAAATTAATTTCAAAATGTTCAACAGTTTATCTGTATAGTTTTTTGGCAATTGAGATTCCAAACACACACAAAGATTTGTCAGAGCCCGCTTATAGAGATGGGCTGGACATAGCTAAAACTGGATTCCTCCATTGGGGGATTTATTTCTCGTTATGCACATACACCCCCCCCCACCTCCCAATTTGTAGCTACGCTGATTATGACGTCATATACTTGAATGACAGATCGCATTCATCCATTAGTGTACACGTCTGTTTCTCCTGAATTCATTAATCCATCCCGGGATGACAGACCTTGATGACTGACACCCACTGGACCCTCACCAGCCGCTAGCTCGATATAGCCTCCAAATATTGTGCATCATGATCATTTCAAAAAGTTTAAGAATAGCACAAATGTGTATCTCTTTAACTGAGGGAGACGAGCTTCTTGAATTATAGTGATTTATTTACTCTATTTTGACTATATGCTATCACGAATAAATATTGAGCTGTTAACATTTTTAATTTCACCTCGAAGGTTAGTCTTTGCAGAGGTGTGACATAAATTGAAGAACTTGGATTTCCACATTATTTTATCGTGCCATACCCAGACACTAGTATGACTTTCGTGACTCCTTCCTATTTCCCACGCTTGTGGACTTAGACTCTTTTTGTGTTGTTTGCTTATTATTCAACCATGGTTGTTCTTAGTTCAATGGCTCTTCATAGCTGTGCTACACCACGCAGTGATGCAATTCTGATCATCATAGATTGGAAGCAAATAGGAAATGTTCCTCCTTTTTCTTACGGTTTTGGGCTTAGAATATATTTCATATTTTTACTAAGGTTTTTAGTGATAGTATTAATTAATAATAAGACATGTTTTATGCAATCAGATTTAACTGGGACCATTTTCCTATCTGTTAATCCTATCTAGGCTCAAGCGTAGTACTCGCATTGTAGGTACCGTGACATGTTATAGGCTTTGCAGTTCCGTCTTAAAGGATAACTAACCTCATCTCTTGATAGCTATTCTGGTGCTTTAATATGCCAGTCATAAACTATGCGGGTAGTTTTAAGCTTTTTATCATGCCGCTAAAGAAAGATATTCAGGCTTGGGTAGCTAAATGGTGATACATTTCTGCAGCCTATGCTGGTTGTCGTTATTTACTTTTTAACCAATCAGAAAAAGCCTAGCGTGTCTGCCTCAGTATATACGCTCAGTCATAGAGGAGCCAGCTATAGTTTCGCAATGCGTTATAAAAGCAATCATATAGGTAAGCTGTTGAATATTTTGAAACTAATTTGACTGGATGTTGTTAATTTCAAAATATTCAACGGGATAAGTATTACATAATAAAGAAGGTAATGCGTTGGCACTTGACATCACACGCTATCGCTCGAGGAGACAAAATGGTGGCGATCACTGTTCAACGTTCGCATGATATTACAAAGCAGATAATTGCGATACAGATAAGGAAATGTAACAGGATATGAATGATACGGAATCTATACACCGTAATCTATTGGTGCAATACAACATCTGAGATGAGATTAGTATCCCTTTAAGGATATATCAGTATAACTTCCATATTGGGCAATGCAGTGTTAATCATAATCAATGTGATAATGACATTAGATAGAACTTTCTTCTTAACCATTGGTCATACTTTCAACGCCGTTTTCTATTTTGAAGGTTACGGCGGTGTGTTGGTCCCTCACTGAATGTGACTGTATTACGAGCCATGACAGGGTTATTTTGACAATGCACACTCAATGCCTATGAGATATTACAGCTGGAATTAAACCAGGTGTAATTAAACCCGGTATATCCTAAACCTGGTAACAAATCACAAAGTAATTGCAAGGTTGGTTGTATAGATAGGGTAATAGTCCCAACTTTTCATTGGTTTAGAGCTAGGTCACACGCATAGCAAGAGGCGTAATCTAAATACCCAAATATGGACATTCCTTCAAAGTGGGCGGTGCATCAAAAAGCCCCTCCCTCTGCTGAAAGATGCCCATATTTTGGTATTTAGACCACACACCCTGGATGTTGTGTGATCTGGGTAGCAACCAATAAAATGTGGGGGGGGGGGGCGGTCAGGAGGGGGGGATGTTCGCTCTATCCGTAATACTAACCTTGCAATTACTTTGTGGTTTGTTATCTAGTTTAGGCTAAATCGTGTTTAGATCGCCTTATTGAATTCCGGCCTACATGTTTCAGTGTTCTAGTACTAAATGAAAACAAAATACGTTAAAAAAAAAAAAATCCAGATGGTCAGCGGCCCATCCCTAGCATCTCATATCGTATCGTGTCCTGACCTGTCGCAAGTTACTATGTATTGCACATCATTGCCATGCCACACAACACACTCTCGTACCATTGATACCCTAACATGTACTCATTTACAACATGATGGTGCTTCCAATGGACCTGCCAAGTTTATCCATCCATCATATGACGTCATAATCAACTAAGTGACGTGTAGGCTAACGTTATAGTCACGACGTCATGAATGATTCGATGTAGTCCGTCGTTAACGCTTAATAGTCCGACACGTTGTACGAATTGTATGTCTTTGCTATTTAATAAAGATGCAGTTGAATATTTTGAAAGTAATTTGACTGGACGCTACCCAGTCGAATTAGTTTCAAAATATTCAACAGCCTACCCGCGTAGCTTTCTGGAAATTAATAGTCAGGTAGTTCGGAGATCGATCGATCCCAACACGAGCGAGGTGTGGGTGGAGCTTATCTTGAGATGGGCGGGGCATAGCTAAAACTGGGAAGGTCCATTGTGCCCTTCCACATAGTGGTTTAAAACATGATTAACGAGGTCTGATATGATGATATGTTGACCCATCTTTTTGTCAATGGCATCTAGGCTTGACATATGGCCATTGCGAATGTTTTTAACGATATACATGTACTATTAAATGCTAAAGATTCATGTCACGGTTGCTACACAGGGCGGGAAAAGGAGCGTCTTAAGATGACCGGGCTACCACCGGACTGGAAGTCAGCATTACCATTGGGCCTGGACTCGGTGCAGAGGACGTCATATCGGCAGTTCAGGCAGACAGACAACTTACAATGTCCCTCAACTAGATACGGCAGTAATCGTACAAAGCACATTCCAGCAACTGGATCAAGTGAGTGATGTATTAAGTGAGCATTTTATATCCGCGACTAAAAATTGTCATGGTATTATGTGATGGTACTGTCTGACCGGGCGGCGGGTGTGGGAGGAGTGTGTGGGTGGGGGTGGGTGAGGAGGAGCGGGAGGCATACGGGCGGGTGGGCAGGCGGCAGAGTGGTTTCCGGAGGATGACTCTGTTACTGTTTATCGGATCGCTTTGAAACGTCATTGGGTGGTGGGACTAGATCTGAAGAAGAAGCCTATCGAAATTAACCCTGATCCGCAATCCAATATGGCAGCCAGCCACCGGCGGCCATCTTGAAAATTGGTTTCCGGATGATAATTATGTTACGATTTATCGGATCGCTTTGAAACTTCATAAGCTGGCTGTATAAGACCTGGGGAGGGTTGCTATCGAAAATTACGATGATCCGAAGGCCAAGATGGCCGCAAGGTGGTGGCGGCCATCTTGAAAATCGGTTTACGGATGATAGCACAGTTGGATCGCTTTTAAACTTCGTAAGTGCGGTTGGACTATGTGAGGGAGGAGGTCGGGTGGAGAAAACCTATCGAAATCGACGATGATCTGAAATCCAAGATGGCCGCCAGCGAGGGCAGCCATTTTGAAAATTGATTTCCCGATGGTTGCTCTGTTACCGTTTATCAGATCGCTTTTAAACTTCATAGGGTGGTTGAGCTTGCTCTGGAGAAGAAACCTAACGAAATTGACGATAATTTGAAATGCAGATTCCTACCTGTTTAATTACCTTGAAAAAGCAAACACAGTTGCGTATCGAATGAGATCTCGCGAGACACGAATGACTGCACGCGTGTCGTTGTAGGCATATGGAGGTATCCGATTTGTCGTTCAAGTATCTGACATTATAATCTATTACATCACACGTTAGCTGACGTAACAATCAAATTACGTAGGTCCGTCACGAAACTGGGAACGGTTAGTTTCTGTATACCCCCTAGTTATTTCTGAGCTGTACTATATTTACCTTTTGTGGACAAATAATGGTGGTTCATTAATACCAATATATAAGGTCAATATACCATCAGTATTAACCTTTTAACACTCAAATTTGTTCAAGATTTTTTTGTTAATTTTCTCATAAAGTTTTCATTTGCAAACCAAGAGAAGCTTATTTTTGAAAATTTACCACTGGAATGACTGGGGTGATAACCGAGCCATTCATACCTTTCGTAAATTTTCAAAAATAGTCTTCCCTTGGTCTGCAAATGAGCATTTCTCAAGACCACTGTAGAAGCCGTTTTGGCTGATGTAAGCTAAAGTGTTAAAGCACCCCCAGGCCCATGTACAATGATCCGTTACATACGGGTTAGCTGAGTCTTGACACAGGAACAATGGTTTATAAATGTTCTATGAGTTGTAAGTTCTCACCCATAAAGTAATAATGGCGTCCACAATCACCCATTTATAGTTTCTTTGAACGGTATTTGCATTAACATTTTAGTATTTATCCTTTTACCGTCATATCTTTGTCATATTATCATTGATTGAGTTACTAAATATTAAGCCTTTAATGCCAAAGTCGGCTTCTTCAATGGCCCTTTGGAATGCACATTTTTCAAGCCAAGAAAATATTATTTTTTTGAAAATTTACTACTGGAATGAGCCAGTCCTTTCAGTCGTAAAATTTAAAAAAGTCTTCTCGTGGCCTGCAAATGGACATTCAGTGAGCAAATATTTGGATTTTCCTGACCAGATTTAGCTATGAACTAGTTAATCCAGTTAATGATTTACCATTAAACTAGGCACTAGATTAGCGTTTATGTCATTTATTGATTTTATATTTTATTGCTTTTTCCCTAGTTCCAACAGTTAACCGTTTTCTGTTGAATCTCAAGAACAAGACTACATATGAGCGTCATTTTAATGATACTGCAGCAACCGTGGTCGAACAGGCGATAGAACATTCGAAGAATCAAGACGCCCGGGCACTGCTGCATTACTATCAGAAAGCTACAGGGGAAAGTAAGGGCCAGTCTGCTCTAATGCTAAAACAGCTTGAAAATTTTCGTTTCAATTTTACCATAATGATGGCATAGAATCTGGCTGTGTCTCGTGTTAAACATATTTTTCTGCCTGCCTGCCTGTCTGTCTGTCTGTCTGCCTGCCTGCCTGTCTGTCTGTGTGTCGCACTATCTGTCTGTCTGTCATGCTAGCATTCTGTCTGTCTGTCTGTCTGTCTGTCGAGCTGTCTTTCTGTCATGCTGTCTGTATATATGTCTGTTTGTCTGCCTGCCTGCCTGACTGACTGACTGACTGACTGACTGACTGACTGACTGACTGACTGACTGACTGACTGACTGCCTGCCTGTCTGTCTCCTGAATACAGTCTAGTTCGTTCATCCGATCATTCATTTATTCATCCATTCATCTGATCCGTCGTTCGTTCGTTCGTTCGTTCGTTCGTTCGTTCGTTCGTTCGTTCGTTCGTTCGTTCGTTCGTTCGTTCGTTCGTTCGTTCGTTCGTTCGTTCGTTCGTCCGTCCGTCCGTTCGTTCTGCGTTTTTATAATTAGCTCTATTATATATTTTTCACCAGACAAGGCAGCAGCGGGACGAATTTTAATGAACAATTATCTTAATGTTACACTGCCACCAAGGCCACCCTCATCCGGTCCACAAGAGCCATCATGCTGCTACCGGCGGCCAGAACGACCAGTACCTTCGACACTGCCATCCACCGCGAGGTCAATTAGGTCATCATCGGATAGCCAAGCCACGCCTCCTACGCCAACATCAGTAGCTGTCGCAAGGGCTGCTGGGAGGTTTCCAAAACAAGTGGCGTCACCGTATTGTATTCCAGAATCAGTTCGGTTTGAGGAATTGATATAGTAGTGCCGATGGATTATAGACAATGTCGCCGTCATCAACTATTATGTGCTAGCAGTTTATGGTATTAGGCATTGCTACACTATCCCCGTGTATTGCTTAACTCCTAACTCGTTCTATTTATAGAGCGTTTGTATATTAGAAATGGAATACCATCTTTAAACTTAATAGCTTATTTCGTGTATGATCTCAGTCATAAGACTCATCGGGATTATTTTGGTATATAATTTATAAAATGAGGCTATTTGGCTATTCTTTTTATGGATGATAAAGCTATGTGATAAAGCAGTGGGTCGCAAATTTAATATTGTGACAACCAATTATAAAAAATAAAAAATTTCATGTAAATTATAGATGTTTATTTGAAAATTGATTTGGATTTATTTAACAACAGCACGTATCCTTACTGCAGCTGTGTTGAGAGGAGGAGGGGGCTGGGATGGGGCATATATCATTTAAATGTTAAAATATACCGTATCAGTATTGAATGATCTCATCTCGATGTACGATTTGTTATAGTGGGATGTTGGTGTGTATTTAATTGTATTAGCATCGTTTTATGATGCCGCGGAAATGAATTTGCTATACAAATACGCATTTTTGTAATTAGTCTTTCAATAGATTGTAGTCTATTACTTATATCATGATTTATAGAAAAAAATCGTTTAATTAAAAAAATTGAACATGAAATAGAATTCCTGTCCTTTGTGCTAAGTGACTACGTAGGTGTATGGATTTTGGATTTTATTATTCCACTTTGTGTTAGAACTGGCCCATGCAGCGTTATAGAATGATTATGACGCAGCGGGACACACTGCGTGACGTCAGTTTTATTGTTGAACCTCGAAGTACAAGCCAAGAAGAGTACAAAATCACGTGCTGCCACATTAAAAAGTATCCATTATGGCCGCCATCTTGAATTCAAAATGACCGCCATTTAAATGCCTTATTTATTCGTTTTAAAATTATTGGCATATCAGCTTTAGCGTCATTCAACGCTGGAGTTGTTGTCGGAGTTTTGCACGAGAATCTTTTATAATATACACTATGTAATAGAGGGACAAATTTTAGCTATACCCCGCCCACTTCTAGCCAAGCTCCACCTACTTTATCGGCGAGTTGGAATCAATCTAGATACATTCTCAGAATCTGAAATACCAAGGTAACCATACAGGCAAGCTGTTGAATATTTTGAAACTAATTTGCCTGGGTGCTGATGCTGCATATGGACAGTAAAGACACAATTCTTAAACGTGACAGTCTTTTCAATGTTCATGACTACAACTAGATACATCACTATGTCTTGTGACGTCAGCCGACATGTCATGTAATTGAGTATGACGTCATATACTTGAGTGACAGATCGGATCCCGACATTGATACTATCATAACACATAGGCCTATACATAGCAAATAGTTATGCATTGTGTGTTATGCATTGTAAAGCCTTTCATCAAAGCCATCCCAGGAATTTCAAATAAGATATTGCCAAATATTGGCACATTCAAACAGTATATATTGATTGCATTTGAGTTCGAGGTCAAAGGGTCACATATCAAGATCACTCGTCATTATGTCCATTGACAGAGCACAACGACATGAATCAACACCTCACCCAAGTACAGTCTAACGCTGATATTGATTTACTAAAGATCAAATGATATCCCGGCAATCAATGCGACCCAGCAAAAGCCGGCCATACAGGTACAGTAAAACTTATAAATAAGGGTTAAAAAAATATGTTTCTAAAACAAAAATGGAGATGATGTAAGAAATGTTCTGTTGAATATTTTGAACATAAATCGATTGGAAGTCGTTACTGCCTTAGGCAGCAATGTCTTCAAATCCAATTATGTTCAAAATATTCAGCAGTAAATTTTCCTTTATTTCTGAACTGTACTGTATTCAAATCTCAGAGAAAAGGGGAGATAATATATGTTTTATTGTTTTGTGTTTTATTGGTACATGTTTAGTCACATGAACATTATAATTCCATAGTTGTATTGTGATACATATAGCCTAAGTCCTCCTGGCGTACCCATGGTGATCACATGAGTTTCTCAATCGAATAACTTGGATATCGCAAATCGTAAGAACCGTGGAAGTTCTTGACCTGCACATCTCCCAGCTATTTCAATAATCTCTCGCCATACCCTAATAAAGATGAAAAAAGATATATATATATATATATATATATAAATATATATATATATATATATATATATATATATACCTGTGCAAAAGTTAAGCACCACCCTATTTTTACGCACATGCGAGGGTATATTCATGTGCTATGAAGAAAGCAATAGCATAAACATTTATGTACCCATCCATCTTAGTGCAAGAGGTAATAATGCAACTAGAGGAATGCTGATTATGATGGTGGGGAAACACTGTATGTTTTTGTTTGAACTTGAAAACGAGGCCTGAATATGGTTACGTTGACACAACTGACAACTATTGCCCTACAGTTGACACACGTGGCTAGATTGTCATTAATGGTGTCTGAAAACGAAGTTTAACATCTGTGCACGAGTTTGAGACTGTCATTATTAATACCGGGTATATCCACCTTGTGCCTGGATGACGGCCTGGACACGACGTCTCATGCTGGTCACCAACCGACTGATACGCCATTGTGGTATTCGTTGCCATTAAAGATGGAGTGCGTCTGTTAATTCCTGTAGGTTCTGCACAGGAGGATCCCTCCTTCTCACCATGTTTCCCAGAATGTCCCAGATATGCTCAATAGGGTTCATGTCAGGGCTCCTTGCTGGCCATGGTAGGGTTTCGATGGCATTCTGGCGGAGGTATTCATGCACAGCTCTAGCACGATGTGGTCGGGCGTTGTCATCCATGAATATAGGGTGGGTTCCAGGTGCATGATTTACAAAATGAGGGACCACAACTCTATCCAGTATGGAATGTTGATATCTTTGTCCATTTAGTGGTCCAGGTACAGTCAACAGATCCAGCTTACAATCAAATGAGATGCACCCCCATATCATAACGGAACCTCCACCAAATGGAATTTCTTCCATGATGTTACGTTGGTCGTACGCCGTGCGTCTGGACCTCCATACACGAGTTCGACCATCTGTGGCATGAAGCAGGAACCGACTTTCATCGGACCAGTGTACCCGTCTCCAGGATCTCATGTTCCAGTGTCTTCTTTCGTTGCACCACCTCAGACGCTCCTCTTTGTGGTGTGCAGTGAGGAGAGGACGTCTGACAGGTCTCCTAGCTTTCATGCCAGCAGCATACAGTCTCCTTTTGACGGTAGACATTGACACTCTATTGCGCGTTTCCCATTGCTGGCTGAGCACTCTGCTGTTGGTGAATGGAGATCTCCTAACAAGGCGTACTAGGGCTCGATCATCACGGGCAGTAGTCTTCTTCGGTCTTCCAGATCTAGGCCTGTCCTTCACCTCGTTAGTTTGCCCATGTTTTGCAATCAAACGACTGATTACAGTATGGTTAATGTTCAGCTGTCTGCCAATCTCTCTGCATGACATACCAGTGGTATGCATGCCTATGATTTGCCATTTCACACGATCACTTTACCTTCGTCTTGCCATAGCGGTTCACAATCAAGAGCTAATTCTCTCTGTACAAATAAACCACGGTCATGAACACAAAATTCCTAATCTTGTCGCCTAAATCTGTATGTAATGTTCTACACCTCAAACTGGACTTTTACATAACTGAACACGTGTGCTGTTTCCCGCCACGCACGGACATCAAGCGGCGTGAAGTCATGCATGCATGTGCATTTCGTACTTGGAATTATGTCAGCTAACGCGGGGACAAAAAGTATGGCAGCCTAGTTGTACCATCATGTTTCTACGTTCTATTGTTTTTGCTGGTGCTTAACTTTTGCACAGGTGTGTATATATATATATATATATATATATATATATATATATATATATATATATATATATATATATATATATATATATATATATATAATAGAAAGATAAGTATAGGCATAAGGCTGCAATCAAACCCACGCAATGAAATTGATGAATCCGATCTGTATACGACGTCATAATTAATTACGTCATATGTAAGCTGCCGGCTCACTCAAAGCGTAATGAATCACGTATCTATCTCCGTCAGCAACATTGAATAGTCCGTCAAGTGTACGAATTGCGTCTTTATTATGTAATAAAGTTTTTTGAATATTTTGAAACTAATCTGACTAGACGTTGTTGTATATGTACCTTGATATTGTGATTCTGTGAATTCAGGGTTCCATCGATCCCAACACGGGAAAAGTGCAGGTGGAGCTTAGCTAGAAATTGGCGGGGCATAGCCTAGCGAGAAATGGATCCCTATGTTTTCTATAGACTATTGCTTCATGAAAAGGTTACAAAAACTTGGTTTGATACACACGGCCGAAATGTTCTATAAAACATTGGTACGTGGAAAGGTCGGATGAAAGTGATCCATAAAACGCATAGAGACCTATTACAACTTGATCCCTGTACAACCTCAATGGAAATAGTAAAAGTTGTAAATGCATGGATTTAAATCGCATCTAGCTAATGCTCAATCAAACTTATGCAACACACAGACAAGCAAAAAGACGATGGGACGGCCTGGCACACCATGCATAGAGCGTATTACGGCATCACGCTTGAATGAGTGCAAAATGTATTTCTCAATACCAATACGCATACAAATCACAACACCTTGACTAGGGAATTATGTCGGTCATTAACATCACTAGCATATATTAGTCCCGGTGTTATATGTCACGCCGTGGACATGCCTGGACAAACAATCAATAGAATGAAATGGTGCAGAGGGCCGTACCAAATACCACGTGATGTCGCCGCTCGTTGGACCACACAGCGAGTTGTACGTAAACTAGTTGAGCCAAGTATCTGGGGACTTGAAATGGTTGTTGTAATAGGAACGTGTTCGCCTGGAGGTAGTTTGAAAATTGCATAAACTACCTTTGTGCAAAATTGATCCAGAAACGTTCGTTGATGATAGACGTGTTTTAGATCAGTTTAATTTGCGTCCATTATTGCGTTTGCGACAAAATTATATTGCTTAAGCGAGATTAGAGTTTAAAGAACAGTGTTATTTGATAATGCTTTTCTTTAAACTATTTTTAATATTTTCCGTTGGAGGTTCGTTCGCGTGCATCAAGCTTTTCCGTTAGTAAAATCGTTGCTCTTATCGGCCATTAGTGTTGTCTTGTTCGTTTTTATTTGGCGCCAATTTTCGAAAACAAATCTTTTTATTTTTTCGTTTATTTGCTGTGCTCCCTGAGTCATAAATATAAGGTATTGTTATTAAATTATTTAAATAATTTTCGTAATTTAAAACTTGTTTAAACCTTTTTGATAAGTTTTCTTTTGGATGTTCGTTTGCGTGCTTTAAAACACTAGATTTTTCGCCATTCAAACAGCCGCATTTTTCGGCCATTAGTGCTAGCCTTGATCGTTTTCGACACCAATTTTCGAAAAAAAAATATTAATTTTTTCTTTTTGAAATTTTTCTTTTCAGTTTGCTTTGTTGGAATTTTCGCGAATTTTACCGAAGGGGACGACACAGCACTGGTATACTGGTAAAGTTTACTAGGCCTATTCTACCTCTTCTCTCTCTACACTTCCGTCTTTCACAGCCTACTCTACTCATCTCCTTCACACACTAATCCTACTGCATTCTATCCTATCTCTCATACTGTACCTTCTAAATTTTCCTACTGCACACTACCTTCTAAATAACTCACACCGTAGGGTAAGCAACATGGAGGAAGCTGACTTCCTCAAACAGCTTCTTGAAGTGGCGCATGATACTGGTGGTGGTCAACTGGCCACAGCCAACTCAGCGCCAAATGGTGGCAAAGACAGTGACGTAAGCGCTGCCAAGCAGGAAGCCACTGGTGGTCCATGCAGGGATGGGGAGGGGATGTCCTGGGAGGGACCGAGTGAGGGGGTTAGCGTCACTACTCACCTGGTGGGGGGGGGGGGTGGGGTAGGGGCTGGTGAGGCGGACCTACATGACGAATTGGCAATGGAAGAGTTCTCCCACGAACAGGTGGCCCAGCAAGTGGTGATTCTGGAGAGCAATCTCCAGAACACACCACAAAGCACCCCTAAGAAGGGTGGTGGTACACCAGGCCCCAAAAGAAAACGGATGGTCGGGGTGTTAGAGGAGGGGGAGGAAGTGGGAGGAAGGGAAGGCACTCCCAGCAAGAGGTCTCGGGACAAGGGGGTTCCCCAGCGGCAGGGAGAGTCCCAACCATTGCGCAGAGCGGGGGTTTCCCGGGTGGTGCGTCTAGTAGTGAAGGGAGGGAGGTGGGCCATAAGGGGGGCAGAGAGATGGTATCCAGGGAAGGAGGGTCAGGGTCAAGAGACTCGCGGGCGATGATTTTGCGGGGTTAACCCGCATGGTAATCTATAGGCTACTGTATGCCATGGTGGGCAGGCCTGGAAAAAAGGGACGGGGAGGTTTTAGTAACCTCCACCAGTGAAAGGCAGCTCCAAAAGCTGCTGAAAATTACAACGATAGGCAGCCACGTGGTGTCTATTGAAGAATACACCACCAAAAACACCAGACAAAGCAAAGCGGTAGGTGTCATATCGGGAGTCCCAAGGGACTTCACGAATGACGACATAAAGGAAGAAATGAATGAGCAGGGGGAACACAAAGTGGAATGGGTGGGTCGGATTGGCGGAACAGCCAGACCGACATATGCAGTGAAACTGGTGTTCAATTCAGATGCACTGCCAAGTAAGGTTAAACTGGGATGGATGACTTTCAAAGTCAAACCATACACCCCAGAGCCCGTCAGATGCTTCAGATGCCACCTGCTGGGTCATGTGGCCAAGCACTGCAGAACCAAAGCCAGCGCATGCGTCAACTGTGGAGGGAATCACAAACGTGAGGACTGCCAGCAGACACCCCCCCCCCCACTGTAGAAATTGTAAGGGGAGCCACAGTGCTGCATATCGCGGATGCCCGGCTTTGCAAAAAGCCAAGGACATCCTCAAGGTTAAAACGACAGATCAGGTCTCATATGGGGAGGCCAAGAAGAGGGTCAGCCAGCAAATAAGCAGGGGAACTGAACAGCCAGCTGGAATACCCGCACCTGGACCAGCCACACCTCTTGAATGAACAGCATGGCAGAAAAGGGCTGAATCCGTAAGGAGGAAGCTGGCCACCCCGGGAGGGACTGCTCAGTGATGAGACATCAGGAAAAAGGGGAGGAGGCTCCTACTGAGCTACCCACAATAGAGACGGCCACGCCCACCCTCCCGCTTGGGAGTCCGGCCAGCAAATCCTGTAAACAGGCCAAATGGCAAACAAAAACGCCTAAAAAACGCCTGTAAATGGCCTAAAGTCATAGGCAGTAGCAGGGGCCGAAACCAAAGGGCTGAACCAATCGGCACATTGGAGGTAACACTAGTGGAAAAACAGGTTAACAAACCTGTGAACCCCACTAGCAGTACTAGCAGCTGCAGTGACCTGCCGGCCGAGATTACCAGAGGGATACCAACGAGCGAGGTAGGACCCACCCCGATTGGTGGAGATCATAATATTGTTTTAAATGTCCAAACTTTCAGACTGATCATAGAGACGATCATATCATCAGTTTGCATTGGCAACGAGGCAGCCAGGAACAAGGTTGATGTCGACGGTCTCGTTGCGAAATTCGTAGAACTTTGCTCCTCTCCAAACTAATCATGGGGGTCAAAATTCTTCAATGGAACGTTCGAGGCACCCGGTCTAATACCAACCTTGACGAATTGTGGAACACATTCCACAACGAAAATGACCAGCCAGACATTATATGTCTACAGGAAACCCGTCTGAAACCCAACCAGGATTTCAAAAGGTACAACTACAATGTCGAAAGACAAGACCGTACCGCAGAATCTGCAACCACCTCTAGGGGTGAAGGCGGTGGCGGCATAGCGACCCTCATAAAAAGTAATCTTTCCTACAAAAGATTGCCACAACGTGAGAGTAGCGTAGAGCACCTTACAATAGAAATAGAAATCAATCACGAAACTATTAATATTGTAAACGTCTATAGTCCCAAGTTGCACTCTTCCTCGGACTATGACAAGCTCCTTGAAGGCCTAGAAGGTGAAACAATACTTCTGGGCAACTTCAACTCCCACCATGCCCTATGCGGGAGCAAAACCACGAACTCCAAAGGCCGAATAATAGAACAGGTTATTGACAACTACAACCTGTGCCTACTAAATGACCATGGACCCACCAGATATAACTCTAGTGATGGGGAATGGTCGGTCTTGGACCTTTGCCTCATAACACCTGGCTTTCGACCAACCCCCAGCTGGGACATCCAAGACCAACTCCTCGGCAGCGACCACCTCCCTATCAAAATACAGATAGGAAGCCTACAGAGCAAGAACGAGGCGCCACTGCACAGGAACAATTGGAATCTGAAAAAGGCCAACTGGACTGAATACAAGCACATAATGGCCATGGAGCTGGAGACACCGATCACTAGTACCAGCACCGAGGAATATTATGAGCAATGTATGGGGATTCTCTACAAGGCTGCCAACTCAGCCATCCCCCAATCAAGGTCAGACAATAACCCCAAACACAAACGCGTGCCTTGGTGGAACAGTCAGTGCCAAGAAGCAGTAAAGCTCAAGAAAATAGCCTGGAATAGACTAAAGAGAAACTTCAGCATTGAACGCCTAGTTGAACACAAGAGACTCCAGGCCAAGGTAACAAGAACCATCAAAAAGGCAAAACGCGATCATTGGCGACAATACTGCTCTGAAATCACTCGGTTCACACCCTCAAGCCAAATATGGCGCAAAGCGAAAGCTATTGCCAGCGAAAAAAACCAAGTCCTACCCACCCTCGTAGCAAATGGGGTAAAGCATGCCAATGACAAGGAAAAAGCTGAAGTGCTTGCCACAGTCTTCATTGCAACCAGTAGCAATGATAATCATGATCATGACTTCGTAGCAACCAAAGCAAAGGTCGATGAGCATATCAATCACCTGTTCAGCTCAGGGAAATACGAAGATCTTAACTACCGAGACATCAACAAAACCTTCAACAGAATGGAGCTTGAGCAAGCCCTTGGCAGAGGCAAAAGCTCCTCACCAGGTGAGGATGGCCTGAAATACGACATGCTTCGTAATACGCCAGAAGAGGGTAAACAAATGTTACTCAATCTCTACAACCTCGTATGGAACTCTGGAAAAATGCCCTCAGTTTGGAAAACTGGGATCGTGGTTCCTATCCCAAAACAAGGGAAGTACAAAACTGACCCAAGATCATACTGGCCAATCTTCCTGACGAGCTGTCTATGCAAAGTCATGGAGAGGATGATCAAAAACCGTCTAGAACATGAGCTTGAACATAACGGTCTACTCCACCCTTGGCAGAGTGGCTTCAGAAAGGGCAGACGCACTACGGACCACCTAGTCAGACTGACTGAGGCAGCCAAGAAAGCCCTAGATGCGGGAAGTGGAAACACAACAATAGGAGTTTTCTTAGATGTTGAGAAAGCCTTTGATATGATGTGGCGAAACGGAGTCCTAAAAAAGCTCTATGACTTTACCGTGGCCGCATCCTAATCTGGATACGAGAATTTCTCGATAACAGAAGGATTAGCGTCCGCGTTAATGGACAAATGTCTAGGGAACAAACATTGGAAAACGGCACCCGCAGGGTGGTGTAATAAGTCCCCTACTGTTCAATATCATGATGAGTGATCTACCCAAAGACATTTAAAAAGACCATGCACTGGGTCCCAACGTAATAGGCGGGTCTATTTTTGCTGATGACACAGCATTGTGGAACAAATATGCGAAGATAGACTGTGCACGAAATACCATGCAGAAAGTTCTGGACGTCTCACGGTGGTGCAAAAGAAATGGTTTCAAACTGTCTGCGGAAAAACAGTTTAAATCAATTTTACCAATGTTAAATACATAGGCCATGATGCAAATCTGTACCTCAATGGACAGAAAATCAAGACATGTGCTGAAGCCAAATTCCTGGGACTAACATTTGACGGAAAGCTCACGTGGAACCCCCACATCAAGAGTCTGAGGGAGAGATGCTTCAAGCAATTAAATCTCCTTCGCTCATTAACAAAGCACACCTGGGATGCAGACCTGCCGAGCATGCTTATGCTATGCCGCGGCCTAATCCTGTCAAGGATAGACTATGGATGCGAAGCACACGCCACGGCGAGCAAGTCACTGTTAGAAACCATTGACACCCTCCAATCAAAATGCCTGCGCATTTGCTGTGGTGCCTCACAGATTAGCCCTCGAGACGCAATCAACGTAGAGTGTGGAGAAATACCTTTAGATCTGCGAAGAGAGGAACGGCTTCTCAAATTCTGGACATACCTACAAAGCTCTGCACCCACCCACCCTACCAGGGAGGTATGTCTTCCATGCAAGGAGCACCTAAGACACAAGGTACTGCCCAAAATGACCAAAAAGACCAAACCACCAGGCCTGTTAATGACAGAGCTCGCCAGTGCCACTGAACTGGTAAACGTCGAAATAGAAAGCTCATGGCCGGCTCCTGACCCGCCATGGCTACTTCCGCAGATCAAGGCGCATGACAGCCTATCCTCACAGATAAGCAAGAAAGACCCACCAGCGCTAATCAAGAGCTACGCTCTGGAAAACATCGACAACAGATGGAAGGAGCACAGGAAAATCTATACCGACGCCTCCAAAATGCCCAACTCCGGCGAATGCGGAGCAGGAGTAGTCATAGGCGACCAGGAAGAAGTCCTCAAGTACAAGCTTCCGAATCATCTGTCAATATACACAGCCGAACTGGTGGCAATTAAAAAGGCTCTAGAATGGATTAAAACAGCAAATCCAGGCAAATACGTTATACTCACAGACTCACTAAGCTCGGTGAACAGCTTCAAATCTAGCAGCAGCAAGAGCAGGGACAACCTAATCAAGGAAATCCGGCAGCTGTATGCAACTGTGGTGACTGACAACAAAACTGTGGACATCGACTGCGTCCCAAGCCATGTTGACATTAAAGGCAATGAACAGGCGGACGAGGCAGCCAAGCAAGCACTCAAAGATGGAACTCTGACCAGCATAAGACTCTCAAAGTCCGAAGCGAACGCCCTAGTCAAAAGGCACATCAACAGCAAATGGCAAAGACAATGGGACAAAAGCACAACCAGCAGATTCCTCTTCAGAATCGTCCCTGGAGTCAAACGCAAATACCAAAACCACATCCCTTGACGCCAAGGCGACATTGTCTTACGCCACATCAGAATGGGTCGGATCAGCATTAACCAGATACGAAAAAAACTCGACCTGTCAGACTCAGACCAATGTGAGGCCTGCAAGGAGACTGAAACTCCAGACCACTTCTTCCTACGGTGCCCTGAATATACAGGCATTAGAAAGGAACTCATCAATACGCTGAGAAAGGGGAACTTCAATCTTGACCCTGTGGAAGACATTATAGCGATGCGTGACCGACAGATCAACCACGAATTAATCAAGTTCGTGCTTGCATTGGACAAACACATCACATAATCAGAACACATTTTGTTTAGCATTCATTAGGCCACATCAGTCTTATTCCTGCGTGTTGATAAGCTATGGTCGCAATGAATAATCTTACAAATTTGACCAGTAAATGCTAGTGTTAAATTACGCCACATCAGTCTTATTCAAGCGTGTCGATAAGCTGTGGTCGTAAACGTTCAAACGAGCTTGCAAACACTTACAGACAAAATATAATCAATATACACATGCATGCCTGAGTCATGAATAAAGTATGTTTATAAACATTCGCATTGAATGTTTAGCATTCATTAGGCCACATCAGTCTTATTCCTGCGTGTTGATAAGCTGTGGTCGCAATGAATAATCTTACAAACTCGGCCAGTAAACGTTAGCGTTAAACCACGCCACATCAGTCTTATTCAAGCGTGTCGATACGCTGTGGTCGTAAACGTTCAAACAAGCTTGCAAACACTTACAAACAAAATATAAGTAACATACTCGTGCATGCCTGTGTCATGAATTGATGACCCAGAGTATGTGAGTACATGCCCCAAAACACCTGTCCACACTGTCTGTTTTCTTTTGTTCTCCTTCTTTTTCTTTCAGCATTGTTCCTCTCTTCTTCTTTCAGAGCCAGAGCCGGAACTAAATTGCGGCAACGAACACAACACCGACAGACGGGCAGAAAGACAGATGGAGGACTGGAACGGACAACAGAACAACCGATGGGCCTGCCTGCCTGCAGGCGGACCGCGAGGGATATGGATGTGTGTCCATCTCATTCATGGTCCGTAGGCAGGTATGCTTGTCTGTCGAACGGACTGACAAACCAATCAACAAATGGACAGACTGACGAACAATTCTGGGCACAGCAAGCTGCTGGAATACGCTTAAGCAATGTACTTGGCCCCACTTGCTGTCTTCTCGGATGGGACTTTAAATTGAGGTCTAGGCAAAAAAACTCGGCATAATCAAAGTAAACCGGATGCTGAATGGATTCGTCGTCGGATGGAACCACGCAACATACGGATTACAAAATCAAAACAAAATTGCTAGAATCTTTCGGACTTTTCAATGGGACTATGGAGGGATGCAACCCGGATGACTGATCGAGTTCGTCCTCGGACGGACGCAGTCACCATACGGGCTGCCTAATCAATCAAAATCAAACAAGTGCGCGCTGGTACCTGCTCGGATGATGGCCAGAAGAGCATATGGGTCCCAGGACACGAAAGACCCCACACCCCAACCTCCCCACTCCCCCAAAGGGGCCGGGAGGTCTCTGACCTAAAGCCCCCCCCCCCTTGGGTAAATCGGGTCATAAGACCGCACGCACCTACTCCCCTCCCCCTCCCCCGACCCAGCACCTACCCCATCCCTTCCCCACCCCAGTTAGGTCCAGTTTAGGCCCTCCCCATCCCCCACGCCCAAGCATGAGGAGCAACAGAAAAGCCATGGACAAGAACAGCAACATGAGACAAAATCGAGAGACAACGGTCAACACACACACACAGAGAGACACAAGCTAACGCACAAACCGACGTCACAAGAATTCACAAGAATTCAACAGAAACCATAAAGGCCAGGCGTGAGTCTAGACCCTAGCATTGGGAACTAGCATATAAACGCCTTAAATCACACACACACACACGCACGCACGCACGCACGCACGCACGCACGCACGCACGCACGCACGCACGCACACACACAACTACTTTTGTGAAATATTGGGAAGAAAACATATTATTTTGTCTAAACAACATGAGATGTACCGTGATCAACTTAAATCGTTGCAGACTCGAAAAAGTATTTGGCATACGATTAATATATTCGTTCAAGTTTTCATACTTAATAGAGTCGACTAAAATGTTAATCGGTTGTGGTATGCTATTAGTCTGGTGCTATGCATCAATGATTAAAAGTGTTGAGGTTTCCAGTGGAATGGTTTGTCTGAAAGGCAAGTAACTCATCCGAACCTCACCATCAGCGGTCAGCTATATCCAGCCCAAAGAATTAAAAGAAATATATCCAATTTTGAAATTTTTCTACATGAAGTAGACGAGCCTAGAGTTCTCTTCGCAAACTTTTCTTGCGTTATCACAATAACGTGTAAGTGGGAAGGTTTGGTTAGACAAATATTTCCATTACCGGACAAATTAAGTGATCTGTGTGGAGCTGGATACGTCGCTTCCGTGGATAGAAACAGGCCACGAACTCACAATATGTACAGTTCTTAACTGTAAGTTAAATTGATGCATTATGGTTAGCATGGTTTCAGAGCTGGATTACGCCTATTTACGGTCCAATGAAAATTGGTTGTGGAAGCCACTTAATGGGGGTGGGGTGGGTGGGGGTTTAGGGGGGGGGGGGTCAAGGAGAGAATGGTTGCTGCTGCTACGGCTATTGTTACTACTACTACTACTACTACTACTACTACTACTACTACTACTACTACTACTACTACTACTACTACTACTACTACTACTACTATTGTAAAAGTGAGATACTATGATTTCAGATAAAATGTGATGATTCTTTTTTTTTGGGGGCCCCTATTTTTCGTGGCCCTATGGCTGTAGCCCAGTTAGCTGTTGCCTTAATTCGGCTGTGCATGTTCCATATGTATATCCATGGTAACCTTAGTAAGAATGTATCATGTTGACATGGAAACCAATTCAAGAAATGCACAAACCTTACTTTATTATATTATTCTCATCCTAGCTTGCAATGATAGGGGTGGGGCGAAATCGTTTTGGTTTCTCTCTGACTCTGGGGTGGAGCCGTGTGGATGTGGGTGCATGTGGGACGTCAATAGTGAAACCTACAAATTCAATTATAGTTGTGGCGGCCGTGGTATGAAGGCAATATTGATAATAGGTTTCAAACGCTATACCTTTTACTAGTAACTTTAGTCATTGTTTAACAAGCTTTCGTGGCATAAATGTGCTACATGAGGAGTATTTATGGGGCAAAAGTTTGTCTTCTTCATCTGCAATGTGAAGTTCCTCCAAACATTTGTGTATTCTTTAGCCCAATGTCATAGGCCAAATAGGATGTAATGTTGCTGACTATGCACCGCATTTTCCTGGTTCTGACCCACACGCACATCCAACAGTAGCACACATCCTGCATATATACTGGTTGTTTGGTCATTGCGAGAGTTAGTATTAGGGATCACTCCGTTTGGGCTGGAGGTTATCGTTTCTTGACTGCTGGTTTATTTGGGAGTCTCGTTTTTCAAACGGCAAGCTTATATTTAATGTTCAGTGTCACATCGTTCTTAAACTAATGTATCTGCTTCTTATTTACATATCACAATGTTCATGAATCCATTGTAGAAAATCAGCACTGTCAAAGAGCTGATGAGATCTTCTTGGTCAATGATATCTATATTTTTTCTCAGGCTTTGTAGAACCTATTTAGCATCTGCTAGGAAGACTATGGGGCTGTTGTAGATACCTTTGTATTTTAGTATGATTGATGTAATCTTCAAGAGCATTGAAGTTTCTGGTTTCTAATCTGTATCATATATGGCTAAGGATATTGCTTCTTGTCTTTTCTTAATTTACCTATCGGTTCACTGGGTGTAAATACCATCCCGCATCTCTGACTGTTTCTTTCTGCTAAGCTATCGGTGTAGGCATGGATAAGGATGATCAGAGCCGGAATAACCTATTTGGGACCCAATGCTAATTAGCTGTGAGGGCCTTTCTCGGATGGGTCCATAAGGGAATGGCTGTTGATGCTGCTGCTGCTGTTGCTTCTACTGCTGCTGCTCCTGCTGCTTCTACTGCTGCTGCTGCTACTACTACTACTACTACTACTACTACTACTACTACTACTACTACTACTACTACTACTACTACTATTACTACTACTACTACTACTACTACTACTACTACTACTACTACTGCTACCGCTACTGCTACTGCTGCAGCTATAGCTACTGCTACAGCTACTATTACCGCTACCGCTGCCTCTACGGCTGCCGTTGCTACCGCCGCTACTACTAACCCCCTCCTCCACCCTCCCCCACCCCCTTCCACACACGCACGCACGCACGCACGCACGCACGCACAACGTCCCATATAATATTTTCGTTGTGTGTGCGTGTGTCAAAATCATGTTTAATATTTTGAATTTAATTAGACAATGGCACATTCATTAAAGGTCTTGTTACAATGTCTCCCTTCTAATGTTTACATTCCAGTTTGTCAAAATCTATAAGTAATCTCTTGTATCCTGTTATAAATTCTATTCGGCCCAACTGTATAGAGACATTCTTGGATTAACCTGTTGTTATCATGGAAAAGCTTGTATATAGGGAAGTGGGTCCGGAGGGATCGTCTCAGACAGATTAGCGATAGTCTTGAAACGCGTACATATCAACGCAGCTTGTTTATTTCGTGACACAGACACGCGTTTGCATTGACTTTCTATGCATGCCTCAAATGTGGTCGTTGAGTTTATCTCAAAATTCGTTTATTAATAGCATGCATAATTGAAAGAAAGTTAATGATGCCTGAAATTACCACATTATTCCTCGTGTTATCACATACCTTATCGCTTCAAATCTGTCAATGAGATCCGAGGCTTCAAACACCTTCCAGAGCGCCTCCCTGTTATCCCAGAATATGTTACAGAATCCACTGTTGACGTAACATGCTGCCAATTCGCTAAAACCTTCCCGTGAGATCTGCCTACAGGTGGTTGTTTCCAGACGATAGACTCTGAGCAGCTGTTGCGTCATGCAAGCCTGCGTGTCATCTAGCCATGTTAGACCCTACAGACAGGAATATGGCATTAGGAGGAAAATGTGAGGTGGGAAATTCTGTCAAAATATTCACTATGCATATTTTGCGATACTCCTAGTAGTACGTGTATAGCAACATGGAAAAGGGTTTATCTAAGTTGGAAGAACTTGTATCCGATCCCATTGTACATTTTCGCTTTTAAATCAAATCAACTAAACCGACAGATAGTACAGCTATGTAGAAGCTTACGGGTATAATATAACCTTGGTAACGTGAGAGAGAGGGGAGTGCGTGCGGGAGCCGCTATGTGTGTGTGCGAGATGGGGGGTATAGGGACACCACCTCCAAATGACGTATTTAGATATGTATACATCGTCTCATCTCGCCGCAACCAAACCCCATAATGCGCGATGTTAGTCATGTTGCAATGGTCAATTTATGGATTGATACATGAAATTCCTTCTCTGAGAATTCGATTGGTGCGTGATGATCATGTTATGGAGGAATCCGATCTGTCACTCAAATATCTGACGACATAGTCAAATTCAAATATCTGACGACATAGTCAAATTCAAATATCTGACGACATAGTCAAATTCAAATATCTGACGACATAGTCAAATTCAAATATCTGACGACATAGTCAAATTACATCACTTGTTAGCTGACGTCACCATCAGATGCCACAAGTCCGACAAGAAAAAGTCAAAGGTCCAGCTGTAACCTTCAGAATTGTATTATTTGATGAATATAGAAATTAATAAACAATCTGCCGAATATTTTGAAATTAATTTGCCTGGGGATGTAGCTGCCATATTCCGCATCAGCTCTCAGCAAAAGAAATTGGTTCAAAATATCCAACATCTTACCAATAGTCCCATTGTTACTGTGAAATTGAGATTCTTGGAATTCATGGTTCAAAGCGTTAAAAGCGATTAAAAACGTGCAGAAAGTGGATGGAGCTTAGCTATAAATAGGTGGAGCTTAGCTAGAAATGGGCGGGGCACAGCTAGAAATCCTTCCCTCTATGGCATGTTAATGCAATCCTCTGTTCAACTAAACAAAAAACCAAGAGAATCGTAATACAGTAGTAAAACTGACAGCAGAACAGAAAGCGTTACGTCTGCGCATCTATCAAAGTGGCCAAAGTGAAGATCGCACCAAACTACGCCAGGAACGCAATAACATTCTGTGCCACATTAGCGAAGGCTTAAAAGATCTTGCTATCCAACAAGCAAACGCCCTAGCAGATGAAATCACTGCCACGGATGACTGCCACAAAATGTTTCGGGCAGCCCAAGCCCTGAGAGTTGCTGACTACACACCACCACTAACTGTACACAACTCTGAAGGACATTTTATTGGGATCTGATCAGGGCAAAGCTGAGGCAATTCGAGAATGGTTCAAGGTACAGTTCACTTACCACGATGATGAGCCCTTGCACCAATTCTCAGGAGACCCCATGCCATTACTAAGACCAATTAATACAGCAGAGGTTGAGAAGGCACTTAAAACCCTGAAAAATGGACGTGCATCTGGACCTGATGGCATGAGCAATGACTATTCAAATATGCAAGTGACATTATCTCAAAACCGATCACGCACATAATCAATCCAGCTTTTATGTACAACCTTCCCATCGACGCTTATCGCGCTACCCAAGCCCAAGAACCCACCCCACCCCCCACACACCCACACACCCCCAGCCAATCTGCGGCCCATTGTGCTCCTTAACAGCATACGGAAAATCCTATCCAATGTTACTCTATGCCGCATCCGGGACAAGATCGACGAATTCACCGGATCATGTCAAAGTGGCTTCAAACGTGGACGCAGCTGCGCAGACATTGTATGGGCTCAACGCATGCTTGTGTTGGTAGTCATGTCCAAACACTGGGATTTCCACAAAATGGACATTGACATGTCACGAGCCTTCAACACAATTAAGCGCTCAAAGATCATAGATGTACTACGCCAGGACAGTTGCAATGAAGATGAGCTACGACTAGTGAGACTACTGCTTGCAGACACCAAGCTGAGAGTACGAGTCAAGTCAGTGAAGCATGTAGAGTTTGAGACATCAATCGGCTCCTCACAAGGAGATGGTCTATCCCCTGTGCTCTTCACCTGTTACATGGCTGCTGCATTGAAACCCGTGCAGAAAAACTCCACACGACCAAATCCCTCACACACACTCACACACACACCCACCTCCCACCCCACCACCCCCACCCCCGGTGTCAATACTGGGCATGCCGCTAGAGATGGAATATGCCGACGACGTGGACTTTATAGATGAGGAAAAGAAACCCCATGACGAACTTCTCCCAATAGCTGCAAGCAAACTAAAAATTGAGAATCTCTTTATGAATGAATCCAAAACAGAGTTCACCCACATATACCTATCTACAAAGCATGAAACTATAGAAAATGATGATCCACTCCGTGGCGGCGAACCATGGAGAAAAGTACAATCCTGGGCTCACTACTTTGCAGTACTGCTGACATTGCTGCACGCTGCATCATGGAGAACACAGATTTCCAGTCCTTCTGGAAGCTATGGATTCGTAGATCAAAGATGCCCTTGGTAAAAAGACTACGTTTATACAATGCAACCTGCGTATCCTTGATGATGTATAACTGTAACAGCTGGGCAGCTCCAAAGGCAGCTCTAGTCAAACTTGACGCCTGCCACAGCAAATACCTATGCACCATCACTGGAGACCGATGGCCAGAGAGCATAATTTCCAACGATGCACTATACAAGATGTGTAATACGCCGCCGCTGTCTGTAAAAGTCGCCCACCAGGGATGGCCCATGTTTGGTCATGTGCTAAGGATGCCAAAAGACACACCAGTACAGAGACCCTTGGAATTCGCCCCACTCGGAGCCAACAAATACAGAGCCAGGAGAGGAAGTCATTGCATAAATCTGCTAAGCGTACTACAAGGTGACCTCAAGAAAGCAGGATTAGGTACGCTCAGGTCAAGAATGGACCTGAGGAAGCTAAGGATTTCGGCTGAGGACAAGACACAGTGGGCAAAAGCGAAGAAGCACTGATTGCAGTTGTAGGATGTTCCTACTACTACTGCCGCAGAATACAGTAATCATACATACAATCGTAATACTGACACCAGTCAGTATCTTGTTCATTAAACGAAATCACGGATTTCTTTTTTCACGAGAGAGTTGATACTTACCTCCCTAATACTCTTTGATATTGCTAAATATCGGCTTTCACTCAATAAAACACTCAGATTAAAAAAGTTAGGTGGCCCTACTGGGCAGGGAGTCAGATGACAGTCAGGCGGATGCCAGCCCCACCACCGCGCATGCGCCGACTAGTACTTCCTCTGACTAATTTATTGGCTGACACACATGCAACATAATAAGAGCCTGAAGACCGAGCCTCAGTGGGGCGGAGAGGCCGGGTCCGTATTAAAGAGGTAAGTATCAACTCTCTCGTGAAAAAAGAAATCCGTTATTTCGTTTATTTCACTTCAAGTGTATACTTACCTCCCTAATACTCTTTGATATTGCCAGAATTCGTCAGTGAATTCGGCGGGAGGGAGGCGAGGTCAAAAGACCAGCTCTTCCTTATGCCCTTTTCTGCGATTAAGGCACTTAAACTTCTGAAACTGTGTGAAAACACAGTCAGGATTTGAAAAAACATCGGCTAACACAAACTGATGGATGAGAGATGACCGAATGCCATATGCGCCCCCCCCCCCCTTCCTGGGAGGAAGACTCGAATGACCTCAATGTCCCATATGCTCTCTACGTACAAGTGCCATGTACTATAGGACAGAGACGGAACTCCATTTTCGTATACTCTCAATGATGAACGACATAAAAACACGTACCATTACCATATTAATAATGAAGGGTCGCGTGACATTACAAAAAACCATGGACAACACACACAAGACTGACCTTGTGGAAGATTGGCGCTGTCATCATCTCCCCATTGGTGAAGACTGATGCAGCCCATAAAGTAGATGTTTCCATTGATTAAATGTGAAATATATAAAAAATGAGGATACCTCATCAAAATATGTACACCTAGATTAGCTTTTCAAAATCGATAAGGCGAGAGGGTTCGAGGTGTCACGGAGATAATGGTCGGTAAAACTTGACTCACAGTGCCACTGAGCTACTGACATTATGTCATCCACAGGTACCCCATTAAATAGGGCAGTGGAAGCCACTACACCTCGGACACTGTGAGCCTTGGCCATGTCAACTTGTTTACCTGTGGCGGATTTATGGCAAAATTGAATACACTCTACAATCCACCTGGAAATGGTGTCCTTTGACGCCCTGCCATGGGGCTCAATATATGACAACCATAACGCTGTTGGGTCCGTCCGCCAATCTTGAGTACGTTGTTTGTACCGGATTAATGCTCGGACTGGACACCATAGTTTTGAATTAGGATCAAACCTAGTCAAAGCTGGTAAAATTATCGGTTGACCCGGATATTTCAAAGACTGGTTTTTTCGGCATGAAATTTATCCTGGGTAGAAGCCTAAGGCCTTCCCCTGTAACCACAAAACGGTCTGCCTCGGCTGACAAGTCATGAATCTCACTACTACGCCTAGCCGAGGCCGCAGCAATTAAAAATACAGTTTTAAGCGTCAACATTTTCATAGAAATGGAGCTTAGGGGTTCAAACGGCCTATCAGCTAGCACCTGAAGCACTAGTGATAAACTCCAAGACGGAATCACTGGGGGATTCCTTGGTCTTAGATTGCCCATGCCTTTGATTAAAGTATTTAATGTATTTACTTCATCACTTCCCCTATTAGCCAAGAAAGGGATAACTGACATTAAAGCTGACTTATACCCAGCAATAGAGTTAGGCTTAAGGCTATAGGCATCATACAGGTGACAGAGGAAATCGGCTACTACCTGAATAGATGAATCTAGTGGATTAATACATCTTTTTGAGCACCATTCTGCAAATCTGTTGATTTTATAATTATATGCTCTGGCGGTTGACCCCCTCCTGGCTTTTGCCATGAACATGGCTGCTTGCTCAGAAAAGCCCTCCTTAATTCTAGATTCCTTGACAACATCCACGCAGTCAATCGGAACATTGACGGATTGTTGTGAAGGTTCTTGCCCCGGAAGATAATTTTGTCCATCAGAGGCAGAGGAACCGGATTGCAGACCAGAAGGTCCAGCAGATCCGTATACCATGATCGGCGTGGCCAATTTGGGGTGATCAGAAGCACTTGGCACTCCTCCTGTCTGATTTTCTGAAGATTTGGAATCAGGATTGCTGGAGGGAATGCGTATGCATACATTCCCACCCAGCTGATAGCTAGCGCATCTGTTGCGAAAGCGCTTGGATCTGGAATCGGAGAGACGTACGTCGTCATCTTCGCATTCTTCTTCATTGCGAATAAATCTATGTTGGGTTTCCCCCAGTGGTCGAACAGACGATCCGCCACACATTGATTTAGTTGCCATTCTGTAGGTAAAACACTCATCCTTCGGCTCAATGAGTCTGCTAACAGATTTAACCTTGCCGGAATATGAACTGCCTTCAAGGTAATCCTGTGATCCAGGCACCAACAAAGCAGTTTCCAAGTCATCATACAGAGACTGGGCGACTTCGTTCCGCCCTGGCGGTTTATGTAAGTCACTACTGTTGAGTTGTCTGATCGAATCAGAACACTCTTGCCCTGAACTTTCTGTAAGAAATGTTCCAGGCCCAGGACTACTGCTCTTAATTCCAGTAGATTGATATGTTCCTTTGACTGTTCCAGATTCCAAAGCCCTGATATTGTGGATTCTTCCAGGCAAGCTCCCCACCCCTCCATCGACGCATCTGTATACATCGTTAACTGAGGGTGAGGAGGGGTTAACATTACCCCCGCCAGGAGATTCTCTGTCTTCAACCACCATTGAAAGTGATGAATTAGAGGCTCCAACACTGACACGCTTGAGTCCAGTGAACCTGTACTCTGGGTCCATTGTGTCATGAGAAATAACTGTATTGGCCGCCTGCATAAGGCCGGCTGAGGAATGACTGGTTCCAGAGAAACCATCAATCCCAGCATTCTCAGATAAACCCGTGCCAGGACATGACGACTGTTGCACACTGACTGCATTACTGAGATGAGTATCTGTACCCTCTCCTGAGTAGGATAAACATATCCTATCTCCAGATCGAAGAACATTCCCAGGTAAACAAACTTCTGGGATGGAGTCAGCTCTGATTTTTGAAAATTTATTATCCAGCCTAAATCTGTGAGAGTTTTCAAAACTGCTGATAAACTTTCCTGGTTGTGTGCTTTTAACAGCCAGTCGTCTATGTACGTGTGGACTGCTATGTTTCTCCTGCGGAGGTATGCTGTCATCGCAAGAACCACCCTGCTGAAGAGCCGAGGAGCCGTAGAAATTCCGAAGGGTAACACCCTGAATTCCCACTGTCTGCCCTGGAATGCAAATCTCAGGAAGCGATGGAAACCCCTCGCTATTGGAATGTGGAAATAAGCATCCTTCAAATCTATTGACGCTGTCCACATTCCCTTCTCCAACCCTGCCAACACCGATCTCACAGTTTTCATCTTGAAACTGGGTGTGTCTATGAACTTGTTCAATGGCTTGAGGTTGAGAAATGGTCTCCACCCTCCAGTGCTTTTCGTTACCAAGAACACGGTTGAATAGAAGCCCAGGCAATTTTGCGCTGGTTGAATTGCTTCCTTGTGTATGAGGGAATTTATTTCCTCCTCTATACACAACTGCTGATCTGGATCGCTTGGAATTTGAGTCCAGACTGGCACCAGAGACAGTCGTGATGGTGGACCTGTTATCCAGTCGGGATGATACCCGAATGAAAGCCATCGCAAGACTAAACGGTCCTGAGTCAATCGTTCCCACTCTTGCATGTGGTTGGCCAATCGGCCTCCCACTGGTCCACCTAGGGAGAGAGGTGGACATAAGAAGCGCAAGAGTGGCACTGGCTCCTGGTGCAGATGCACTGGAGTAGCTCTTACTGTGGTAATCACCCTGTCAGGTACGATTACCATGACCAGATCCTCGTGCACCACGGCTCGCACCGCGCGCACCACAGTGCGCGGGCGGCTGCATGGCTGGCTGCGCTGGAGGAGGCTGTGCCCCCCTCGCTGCTGGCCGAAGCGCACACGGCCGTGGCCGACGCTGCGCTGGTGGCTGGCCTCTGACCTGGCCACCGCCACCTCGAGTATGCAGGGGATGACACGCAGGGGGAGCCGCGCGAACGCGCTCTCTACGGAGCACTTCAAATTGCTCCCGTAATGCCCTTTGGTTATTGACCAGGGTAACTGTCTCCTGGAGATGCCTACATCCCTCACCTCCAAAGAGACCAGGACATGCCATAGGCGTACGCAGCAGCCTATTATACAAATCCTGGGACGGGCACAAGTTATCAAGAGCAAACGTGCGCCTCGCCCGGACACTCCTGGTTACAGACCGGGTTAAACAGTCCAAAGCCAAGTTAATTCCATCTTGGATGGCTCTCTGGACAGTCACCAGACTAGGCTGATGTAATGCGGATGCCGTTACTACCCCTTGTAACAACTGTGAGACATGCGAAAGCGCTGCAATAGACATCCTCGAACTCTCTTCCACATCACGTAGCGCGGTGTTAGCCGAACGCAGCACGTTCGAACACAGTGCTCCCGTGTCAGACCGGGAACCTGGCCGCGTATCTTCACCCAGCGCTGCACGGTCATCTGTGCTTGGCTTCAGTACTACACCGTATAGCTGATATTGATCAGCTGTAATACGGCACCGCTTTGCCACTTCGCGGGGGGGGGGAGGGGCCTTCGCTAAACGTCCATGTGTACTAATAGACGTCTCCGCCGCAGTGAACATATCAACAATATGATCAGCTAACGGCAAAGATGGCATAGCGGTAATAGTCGGTTTACCTGCCAGCCACGGGCGCTGATCCCGTTGACTGGCGGACTGAACCACGGCAAGATCTGGCGTGACGTTAATTAGCCACTGACAAGCGTCAGACCAGTCTTCCTCCGTGGCCACCTGTGAATGCTCTACAAGACAAGGGCCTTCGTCATCCTCCTGAGCAATCACAGGTGTGTATGTGGCTGGAGGAACTGATACGCCTGGCAAGCCAGAGAAAGCATGCGGGCCTGAAAGAACAGGCATGCTAAACCGACTGGCTTGACCAGGAGCAGGGGCCGTGGCATTGCGTGGGGAAAAATTCGCCACACCACGGCCCTGGCCAGCACCTGCCACACCCTCGGCAAGCCGAGGTATGCAGTAAAACTGGCCATCAGATCCAGCCCGGGCTACCTTCTGCGCCGTGAACGCTACTCCTGCGTGAGTAGTACCGTGGACAATGTCGCCCGTGTTCCTCGCGAGGGGTGCACGCGCGTCAATGTCCATGGCCACGGCAGAAGGAGAACCTAGCAGATAATCCTCTTCTTCCTGGCCAGAAAGATTAGACTCCAGGTTAGCAAAGAATGCTAACCCGGACTGGCCAGGAGAGGTACCATAGGAGGAACTGGTACCTGCAGGGTGCGGATAATCCTGGCCTGATAGGCTGGCAGGTTCCAGCGACACCTGACCACGATCAACCGGCGCGGCAAGCCTGCTGCCAGTGTTTTTACCGTAGATTTCACCCTCTAATAGGGCCACCTCTGAATCATGGTCGAAAACTGATAGATCCCTAAATAGCACCGATTCAGAGGCGGGGATTATCTGCTCCGGAGCAGATGAAGAGGACAGCGAAAGATTTGGACCAGGAAGCATGCCACGAAGCAATTCTGGGACCAAATCTTTAATTGTCCTCTTCATCTCTCCCATCATCTCAATACGGAAGGCCTCCATATCCATAGCGGACGAGGCCTTCCTCTTACCCTTCTTACCAGAAGCCTCTTTCTTACTCTTCCTCTCCTGCTCTGGAGCCTTCTCCCTGGTCTGTAATGAGAGAAATTCAGACATTAGCTCCCCCCCCACCATCTTTTACAGATCTCACATTTAAGCAATGGCCCACATGGGCTGCACTGGGAGCATAAATGGGGGAAGAACTTGTCACGGATAAATCTTCCACATGACGGGCAACCAGGCCTCTGAAACACAGCAGAGGACGAAGACAATGAGTATTACAGATATTGGATTAGAACCCAACACGAAATAAACAAGGAGGAAGGGGCCATAAGACCCAAGCTAATAATGATAATAAATCAGCGTTGGACAAAACTTATAACTGATAGTAAGGCGCAAGGCTGATTATGACGTCATAACTTCAAAAATAAGAAGTTAAATCGATCCGAAACAAACCCTCCAGGTGTAAGGACGAATTGTAATCATATCCAGAACATTCTAACTAGACCGGATAGTTTATACAGACTATACAAACATCAGATAAACAGTGATAAATGGCAGTAAGATTTTATAAATATTGTCAAATATAATTGAAATGCCTCATATCATATTTAGAGTACCTGAGTCTTTAGCATAGACAAACCATCTGATCTGATGAACCGGACGCTCCACCAACCTTATGACCTCTTAACTCTCTCCACCTTAGGGGGAAGGAAGTGGATCAAGAGGGCAAAGTGAGAAGACCTTCATCCGAGGCCTCCAACTCACTGGGAAAAGATTTTTGGTTAGATAACCTTACAATGTTAGTAGGAAATGGAACCTTGGTGGAGAGAAAAACAAACTCTCTGACGATGTGATGTCCTAACACTCCTAGGTAGATACCTGTGGACATAAACACAAAGCGAGATTAGTATTTCATCGCGCCATTTCGAAATAAACTAGTTATTTTAGGCGCTTATCATGATAAACACGAGTCCCGGAAACACATTACACCGGGAAAAACTCGCTAAAATATAATAGAAGTCACCTGATGGCTAGGTCTTGGGTGCTCCTCTGGAGTAGTAACACATTCTGCCATATTAATCCAGGAGAAATAGAACTTCTACACAGCCAAAACTTTCAGAAATTAAGGAAAAGCCTATGAGCATAGAAAACATGAGTGGTCTCTTAGCCAATAAATTAGCAAAGAGGAAGTACTAGTCGGCGCATGCGCGGTGGTGGGGCTGGCATCCGCCTGACTGTCATCTGACTCCCTGCCCAGTAGGGGCACCTAACTTTTTTAATCTGAGTGTTTTATTGAGTGAAAGCCGATATTTAGCAATATCAAAGAGTATTAGGGAGGTAAGTATACTCTTGAAGTGAAAATATACTGTCCCAACCATTGCTATGCAACAAACACCTCAAACATATCCCATAATATAAGCATGCCTCTCTTGCGCGCCAGCCTACGAAATCACAAAAATGTATTTTAGTACAAAAAAACTATTTTAATTTAAGCACGTTTCACATTTATCCCTTTAAAGGCCACATTTGGTCAAGAAAATTTAAGTACTTCCTTATTGGATGTCCATTTGCAGTCCAAGAGAAGACTACTTTTGAACATGTACCACTGAAATGACTGGCTCGGTCATTCCAGTGACAAATCGTCAAAAATAGTCTTTTCTAAAACTGTAAATGGAGATTCTCCTGAACCACTACAGAGGCCGGGTTTGACCGACTTACCTGCTCATTGAACATGTGTCTGAATCGGGCGTATTTCTGACAGTAATGCATGCCATGGTTACGGGCGTACGAGCTACGCCCACACGGGAATCGACGGTGTAGGCAATCATAGAAGTCACACGATCCCTGACGTGCCAGATTCTCGCATGTGGCATCTACAGCTAACAAGAAGAAGAGAAGATACAATCAACCCTAATTGAGCGATTATTTAATTTTTGGTGCCACCGTATAGATGGTTCTGTAGGCGAGGTGGTCGTGAATCTAACGGTCTCAATGGCCGCCACGCATCTTATATTCAGTAAAGATATACATGCCGCGGTAATAACATGTTTCCAATACAAAATAAACCATCCTGCTGAATATTTTTGAACATAATTGGATGTGAAGATATTGCTGCCTAATACGTAATGTCTTCCAATCCAATTATGTTCAAAATATTCAACAGAACATTTCTTACATTGTGTTCAAAATTGTGCTAACTAACATTCTGTGTTCGTCTTGGAAGCATGTTAAGTTATTTCTAATTTACACTGTATCCTACAGTGAACGACTTGTATGAACCCTTTCACACCCATGTCAGCCAAAAACGGCTTCTGTCGTGGTCTTGAAAAATCTCCATTTGCAGACCAAGAGAAGGCTATTTTTTTTAATTTACCACTGAAATGGCTGGCTCGATAACCGAGCCAGTCAATCCAGTAGTAAATTGTCAAAAATAGTCTTCTCTTGATCTGCAAACGGACATTTTGAATGAAAAAAATTGAAATGTTTTTGAGCCAATTTATGTGTTAAAGGGTTACGAGATCGCTTGTCTTTGTTCCATAGGGCAATCGCTTATAGACAGGTTTGATTGTCGTTGAATGGGGGGCGGGGCGGGGTGGGGGGGGGGGGGCGTGGAGATGTGAAGGAATTATTGTGTGTTGTAATCTTTAAGGCGTTTATTTTAGTTCCCAGTGATAGTGTCTAGACTCACGTGAAGGAATTAATTGAACGTTAGAGGGATCTCTAGTTGTACATATGCCCCGCCCATTTCTAGCTAAGTTGCGCCCACTTTGTACGCGTGTTGGAATTTATTTGAAACTTTGAAATTTGGATTTCCAAAACCTAAATTTCAAGGTAACGATACATGTAAGCTTTTTAATTTTTAGAAACTAATTTGACTGGAAATTGCTGCTACCTACCATTTCAACAGCTCTCAATCAATCAAATTAGTTTTTGAAATGTTCAACAGAATAGTTGTTAAATTGCAAATTCACCAACGAAATTAATTTCACAAACGTTCGTGACGGACTTTCCGACGTTCCTGACGGAGCTATGTCATTTTGACTGTAACGTCATCTCGCAAATGACGTATTTTAATTAACACGTCAGATAATTGGGTGACAAATCGGCAAGCACGCACTTGTCATAGACCTTTGTGATCACAGCATGGAACCTAAAAGCCGGTGATACACAAACAATCTCAAACTCAACGTCGTTTCATATCAAATCGACTTAAATAGCGACTGACTGACGAACTGACTAACGAAAGCATATCGCGGTTTATTAAGCTACTACACGCTCTAGCAACCGCTCTTCGTATGGGAACTCGTAAGATCTCATTTAAAAAAGGGGCTAGGGCGATACAAGTGATATTTGAATAAACGAGTGTGGGGGAACTTAATAGAAACGAGTTTAAGAGATACATTCTTTGGAATTGGCTCCCTTGTGGTTGGATTCTAACCGTTATTATCTCCCTTCTTCCAGAGTCCGGGACTAAACTTTTTCAAATGATTATAAGAGTCGAAACAGAATATGCATTGACATCACGTGCCCTTCGAACAGACACACACACACACACACACGCGCGCACACACGCACGCACGCACGCACGCACGCACGCTCGCTCTCTCTCTCGCTCTCTCGCTCTCTCTCTCTCTCTCTCTCTCCATCTCTCCCTCTCTTCCTCCCTCCCCTATTATCGATCCCGCCCTCCCTTCCCTCTCTCTCTCTCTCTCTCTCTCCCTCTCCCTCTCCCTCTCCCTCTCCCCCTCTCTCCATCCCCCTCCCACTCCCCTCCCTCCCTCTCTCCCTCCCTCCCTCTCTCCCTCTTTCTCTCTCCCTCTCTCTCTCCCTCCCTCCCTCTCTCCCTATCTCTCTCTCTCTCCCTCACTCTCTCCCCCCCTCTCTCTCTCTCTTTCTCTCTCGCTCTCTCCCCCCCTTTCCTCTCTCTCTCCCTCCGTCCCTCTTTCCCTCCCTCCCGCTCTCTCTCTCCCTCTCTCTCCCTCTCCCTCCCACTCTCTCTCCCTCTCTCTCTCTCCCTCTCCCTCCCTCCCTCCCTCCCTCACTCTCTCTCTCTCTCTCCCTCTCTCCCTCCCACCCTCTCTCCCTCTCTCCCTCCCTCTCTCCCCACCCCTCCCTCCCTCTCCTTCCTTCCCTCCCTCACTCCCTCTCTCCCTCCCTCCCTATTTTCTCCCCGGATATATAGTCACCAAAACAACATCTTTTTGTTACTAAGCCTATTGCGTAGTCGAATAAAGTGCCAGATTAATTTATTTTATGTCTCTTCAATTTTTCTTCAAATCACCAACAAATAATGTAGTCATTTTTTAAGTATGTATATATCCATTAAGTGAATACCCGGCCATGCGCAATTGGGATTTACTAAACTCGCGTCATCGGCGGTCGCGACAAATAGCCCATTAGTGAGGGTATCTGCATGAGCCATCTAGCCAGCATATACGATATCTATGATCAGAACTATTTTTACTAATATTTTTGTTCATGGGCAACTTGTTTTACCGAAGTATTCGCAATCCAGAGTGTTAAAAAGATAAATTACCGGGTTAGTTTTAGAAATATTTAAAGGGATGCTAATCTCATCTCGAATGTTGTATTGTACCGATAAATAATGGTTTATAGATTCCATATCATTTATATAATGTCACATTCCCTTATCTGTCTCACAATTATCTGCTTTTAATATCGCGCAAATGTTGAACAGTGATCGCCACCATGTTTCTCTTCAAGCAATAGTGTGTGATGTCATGTAAGTGTCAATTTATTAGATTCTTTATTATGTGATACACATCCTGTTGAATATTTTGAAGCTAATTTGGCTTGAAGTTGTTGCTGCATGTGGCATATGTATCAACATTTAGCTACAAAATCCTAAATGTTATGGATGGATTATGGGTGACAAATTCTATCACCTGAATGGTTAGTACAAAATAGGGTGAGTTTTCCTTTAACAACTAGGCCAGCCCAAACAATGGACCCTTCCAGTTTTTGCTATACCACGCCCACCTCTATCTAAGCTCCACCCACGCCTCGCTTGCGTTGGCATCGATCGATCTCTGAACTCCCTGACTATCAATTTACAGAAACTATACTGGTAAGCTGTTAAAGATTTTTTAACTAATTTGACTGGGCGTTGTTGCTGCCTACTCCAGTCAATTTAGTTTCGAAATATTCAAAAGAAAGGGTTATTAAATGGTAAAGACATACAATTCGTACACCTGTGTCGGACTATTAAGCGCTAAAGACATTCATCATACATGTCACGTAGTTGATCATGACGTCATATGATTGAGAGAGGAAATGGATTCGTGGACAGTGAGCGCCTGATTTAGTGAACCAACATCGTGTTGACGTCAGAAAGAATACACGACTCCATTTCTGTCTATGCCACGCCCATTTCCAGCTAAGATATGCCCACTTTGTACGCGGGATGGGATTGATTTGAAACTTTGAACGGTAGCTTAAAAAATCTAAATTTTAACATAACTATACAGGTAAGCTGTTGAATATTTTGAAACTTATTTGACTGGGAGCTGTTACCTATTCAACATAATGTTTACTAAATTGTAAATTCACTAACGATATATAGTTCAGACACTTTAGTGACAGTCCTTTCGCACTTTCTTGATGGATCTACGTCATTTTCATCGTGACGTCAGATAACAAGAAACGTATTTAATTATGACGTCATATACTTGAGTGGCAGGCCGAATCCATCCATATGATGATGATTGACATTAAACTGACATGTGCACGATTCTGGTAGCTATGCTGACCATGGCTTCTGAAAACATTATAAAAGCGTTAAAACCAAATTAGATGAATGTACTTAATGTAGCACTTACGTCCGATTGCAGTTACTTGACTTTCATCAAAGAAAAATGCATACGCTGACAAGGACAGCGACACCAGCACCAGCAATTGCACGTACATGTTGACAAATTAATGCACTATTCTTAGCTAACAAGCAGCCAGGTCCTCGAAGATGGAGTCTGATTTAATATAACTATGCGTATAGTAAATTTGTCGGAGTTTATATAGCTGGCATAATGTCATGGGGTTTAATATATGCGTCATGGGTTAAACGCTTATCATCTACAGACTGCTTCAATGTTCTATAAGCTTTAAATCTGCTGGCGATAAATAAAGCTCAGTTTTAATATAGGGTCTACAGTTAAACCTGCCAATACCAGGCGTTTCTGATAGCTGCTTTGTTGTACGACCCGTCTCTGGTCATGATAATACAGGGATTAGATCTGTCACTCAACTATCTGACGTATGATTTAGCTATCCCCCCCCCCTCATTAGTTAAACGCTACCCACACCTCGCTCTTGTTGGGATCGATCGATCCCCGAGCTCACTGACTATCAATTTCCAGAAACCTATACAAGTGACCTGTTAAATACTTTGAAACTAATTTGGGTGGGTGCTGTTGCTGCCTATGGCAGCAACTGTGTCGAGTCAAATTAGTTTCAGAATATTCAACAGAACGTTTGTTAACCGGTAAAGACATACAATTCGTACAACGTGTCGGACTATTAAGAGTTAAAACGGACTATACAGACGTCATCCTACACGTCACGCAGTTGATTATGACGTAATATGATGGATGGATAAATTGGAAAGGTGAATTGATGACAGAATAAGCGTTGTTTTACGAATTGGATGTCTTTACTATTTAATAAACATGCTGTTGAATATTTTGAAACTAATTTGACTGGGAGCTGTTGCAACCAAAGACAGCAACTGCATCTAGACCAATTAGTTTCAAAATATTCAACAGCTTAACTGTATAGGTTTCGAGAAATTGATAGTCAGGAAGTTCAGCGGTCGATCGATCTCAACACGGGCGATGTGTGGGTGAAACTTAGCTAACGATGGGAGGGGGTTTGCTACACGTGAATTCCTCCGTTGAGTCACTAATTAGCTAACGTCATAATCAGAATGACGTATATAGAATCTCAGTCACGTGCAGAAAAAAGGTTTCTCAGAGGAACATATAATATTTTTTTAATTTTCTTACGGAAGACGTCATGGTCCCGAGGCATAGGAGAGCGTGACACTCCACCAGAAATACCCCACATATTGGCTTACTTTGTTGGTTTTTACACGCTGCATGCAAATGGGGTGGGAGGAAGGTATGTTAGGGAGCTCAATCGGATGAGGGTCTGAGAGTGATGCCCTCACTTGTGGTTGCGGTCATCCCATGAGAAAATTTAGTCATAAACAGCTAATATTACTCTGGCTATGCTTATGTGGCATCCATCAAATCAAGTGAATTTGACAGCCGACAGGTCTGGAGCTAAGCCTCCATTTGAAAATGGTAGGGCGTCTAAAGCCCCTCACCTCAACCTCCCACCCCACCCCACAACAAATACACACAAACCATCCCACATATGCACACAGCGCAGGCACGCACTCGCTGGCTGGCTGGCTGGCTGGCTGGCTGGCTGGCTGGCTGGCTGGCTGGCTGGCTGGCTGGCTGGCTGGCTGGCTGGCTGGCTGGCTGGCTGGCTGGCTGGCTGGCTGGCTGGCTGGCTGGCTGGCTCGCTCGCTCGCTCGCTCGCTCGCTCGCTCGCTCACTCACTCACTCACTCACTCACTCACTCACTCACTCACTCACTCACGTACGCACGCACACACGTACGTACACACGCACGGACGGACCCCCGCACACGCCCTGCTCCACCATCACTGCATGGTGTCCATGCGCTGTTTCTAGATGAGGCACGTGGGTAAGTTATTACATCCGATGAAGTTTAACAACTCTTTCACTCACATAGTAGGCATAAGTAATGAATATAGATCCGATCTGTCGCCCAAGTATTTGACGTCATAATCAAATGTGCTGAATGTTTGCTGACGTCACAATCAATATGACATAGCCGCGTCACGAAATCGAAAGTTACGACAGCGTGTGCATTGTGCCTGTGTTGAATTTATAATTTAATAGTGTTCGGTCCGAATATTGGAACATTCATTCAAATAGAAGAATATGAATGAATATTCGCATAGCATATGTACATTTGAATATTTATGAAAAATTACAGCATTAATGTCTTAAATTGGATTTAAAACAAAAAAATTTTTTTTCACAAAATGCCCCAAATGTTGCTTGGCGCGATTAATATAAAACTTGGTCAATTTCTAGGTGCTAGAGTGACTTGATTTGGTATTCATTTTAAATTGGCCCCAATGGTTTTCGAGATACCCATGACTTGTGTAGGAATCTGAATTATGGATATTTTAATCGTGTACAGTTTTTACAAAATCGTCCATCATAAATGCCCGGATTATATCATGGATATTGCCCCCGAAAGGGTGAGGGATGTCTGAGAGTATAATCTCAGACATGCTCAAAACTTCCTTGTGCCTAGACACCGTCTTGAAACATTTAAGAATTTATTTTTGCCCGGTACTATTCAACTGTGGAATAACCTGGATGACGAAAAACAGCCTCTTCCGTTGCTATTTTCAAGAGAGGACCTACCAAATCTTATCTCAATTCCTCACAGAAAATCCCAACATACTATTCATTGGGCAAAAGAAAAGAAAATATTATTCTGTGTAAAATGAGAAATAAATGCAGCCAATTAAATACTGAATTATATAGTTGCCATCTTATTGACCAACGAAATTGTTCTTATTGCCATATAGCTGAGACATCTCGTAACTTTTTCTTGGAATTCCCACATTGGGAAGAAGAAAGACATCATTTGGTGGACTCTATCCGGAATCTGAGCCACGTATTGTGCTAGATACCATTTTGAATGGGAGTAAAAATGATTCCGCAGAGATAAATGCGGAGTTGGCGATGCGTGTGCACCGGTTTTTACGACAGACGGGCAGATTTTCATATCTGCCAGTCTGTCTTGCATGAGGAACACACTTGTCAACAACTGTCTGCTAGTCTCCTCCAATATTTGGAAACAGTACTTTAAAATAAAATGTTATTAATAGACAAGTTATTTCTTTGTTGTCAAATTTGTTATTATTATTATTGTTCGTTTTATTCATGTCATTGTTTTTTATCTCTAGTCTCTCTATCACAAGGCAAAGCATAGGTATTGTAAAAGGCAAACCATCTGAGTGGGCATCTCTCTCTCTCTCTCTCTCTCTCTCTCTCTCTCTCTCTCTCTCTCTCTCTCTCTCTCTCTCTCTCTCTCTCGCGCGCGCGCGGGATTTTTTCTACTCCTTCTCTCTCACAGTATGCGTTAGATGTATTTAGTATATGATTTTTTTTCTCCCAATTAATAATTCTGCCGGAGAGGGCGTCTCTAAGTTGACAGAACTTGTGCCCAATCCCATTGTACATACATGTTACAATAAAATACGTTTAAATAAAAAAAAGCAAGATAAAAACGTAGGTTGAATGTGACCATTGGTTCCCGAAGATGTCTGCAGATTTTGGGGTCAATGGTAAAAAGGTCAAGATTACTGTTAGTGTCAAAGTGACCAGTTTTCTGCGTGCGTGCCCAGACAGAAGTGTACACCCGTACGTGGAGAAGTAGAATACAAAAATATCCTTTTCAAAACGGCCGCCAAAATATTTTTCCGTCCGAGCGACTGCTTGATAAACTCATAATTTCTAACAATTTATTAAATATGTACACGTTTTATATTGGATCCCTCGAATAGCTTTCGCGAAATCTGTTTTTCTTTACCCAGAGTAGAATATAGGAAATGTATGATAGCAATATTTAAACTGTATTTTCTCATTTAGCTTTAAACTGAATGACCGTTTTCCCCGACAATACAATCCATTATTACACGCTTTCCGACGATATTTCCTTTCTATTCAACTCTTATCTAAAATAGTGGAATAATTCCAATATTCATTCATATATTTATACGAATACCGAACACTACAATTTAATAGACATTCTTTTGAATATTTTGGACTAACTGACTGGGAACTGTTGCTGTCAGAGGCAGGAACATAACTCCAGTCAAATTAGATTCGAAATATCCAAATATCTTAACTAGACAGTTACCATGATACTTCGATTCTGGGAATTCAGGTCTGAAAGTTTCAAATTGATTCCAACACGCGCACAGAGTGGACGGTGATTAGCTAGAAATGAGCTGGGCATAGCTAAACAATTGATATCTCTGTTCTGGCCAAGCCACTAAAGAACGAAATGGGATTAAATGGTCGCGCTTCCCTGATAACACAGGGTACTGGCCCAGTAGCCTACCGGCCCAGTAACCTCCGTTATCAGAGTTTATTCACAGTACCACAGCCACTTTAGGAAATCACTTTTCGACGACGCTGTAGAAATTATCAGACGACTTAATACATCCTGATTACACGCTTATTAACTCGCGAAATGATATCGGACTCTGGCTGAGGCTTTTGACATTTCAGTTTACACGTGTCAAATATCGAATCCATCATCATCTCTCCGGATAGGGTTTCATCGGCGCCGCATCATCGATGTATGCGTAGATGTTGATGTTTATTCTATCAGGATACTGTTAAACATTTACAAGCCAACAGCCGTCATTCGGGGCCAAAAAATGACTGTTCTATAAGAGAGGTGGTCTTTAGACCTACATGTTTTAAAGAACGTCCATCTTCTGACTCATAGAGTCATCTCTTCTAACAAATAACTTGTATTAAGAGACTATTTATCCATATAGTGACGTCTTGTTTGTGCTCCATTATGTCGCCGTTAGGACATTATTTGATGGAATTTCTATCTGGTCTGTTTAGAGATGTACCTATATGTCCACTCGCTAGATAATAGATTCATCTTGAAAACAGGAACGCAAGCTTCCTGGCGTTGTTGTACGAATTATACCGGCTTCATGTGGAGACAAGGAATACCATCAACTCGATTGTTATTTTAACAACAATCACAAAACTTACACGTGCATTTATAATCTTACCCCGATAACGCGTGTTACTGGGCCGATACTTGGCGATTACGTGTATAGCGCAGCCCGATATTATCCCAGGAATTGTCCAGCACGGCCAGGTATTTGCCCAGTATCGGCCCAGTAACCCACCCGCGTTATCAAGATACGCATGCTGGTCATTCATGAGGTTTAACATTTTGACCCTCAAATCAATATGCTTCCTCGAGATCCCAAGGGCAGTCTCTCACACACGTCCGTAGAAAATCCTGGCTAGAGATACCCAGTAACAACACTAATTAAAACATAAAAATTGATTTTCAATAATAGGGCCTATATGTTTATTCGCATCAAGATTAAAGTCTCCGTGCATCCATAAATAAAGCGTATATTGAGCAAGGTTATGGATATTTGTTGATATATGTGTATTGATGTTAGACGCGGTCATATATTGGGAAAATTGGAGGAATCCTGTTTTAGCTATTTCCAGCTCATCTTTAACTAAAGCCATTCGATCGATCCCTGGACTGCCTGACTACCAATTCCAGAAAACTATACAGGTAAGCTTTTAATTTTATTAATGCTTTATTAATATTATTTTGAAACTAATTTGACTGGGTGCTGTTGTTGTATATTATTAAAAAGTAAAGCCATACAATTCGTACATCAACGGCATTTCCGTCATCAATTAAGTGTTCGCGACGAACGTATCTACGTCATTCATGACATCATTGATTATGACGTCATCCTACACGTCACGTAATTGATTATGATGTGATATAATAGATGGATAAGCCGGAATGGTCCATTGGGAAACAGAACGTCATTCATGTGTTTAAAGATTCCAAGCCAGGCTAGGAATTACATTTAAGCAATGTGACGGCTGCGAACATTGATAGTTGAAGTACACACGAACCCAAATATACATTATTTTTCAATATACGAGAACTTTAAATATATCTCGTATACGTCAGTAGTAACATTTGTACTGTGGGTTTTCTGACGTTTTGTGCCCCGAGACAAAGACATCATCCATATATGATAAACTGCTTAGGCTACAAAGGCACTTGACTCATCCATTCATCGTTATGAAAGACTTCTGACATCACAAACGTAAGCACACATTGTAACGTAGGAATAACTGTTTCCTGAACTATAGGCACATTAAGGCCATGTTCTTACTTGAGACTTAATCAGGAATAACGCCATACTTGACGCATGGTGTTATAGTGCGAGAGCTTATGTAGATCCGTGGGAATTGTTAGTATGACGCCAACAACTATTATAATTCACCTTTCCAGAGTACCTACCCATCATATGACGTCATAATGAACTGCGTGGCGTGTACAATGACATCATAATGAATGACGTCATGAATGACGTCGATAAGTACGTCACGAACGCATATTTGATGACGGTCTATGGGCTGTTGTACAAATTGTTTGCTTTTACTATTTAATAAATATTCTGTTGAATATTTTGAAACTAATTTGACTGGGCGCTGTTGCTGCCTATGGCAGCAACAGCACCCAGTCTAATTAGTTACAAAATATTCAACAGCTTCCCTGTATAGTTTTTAGGAAATTGATAGCTAGGGCATTCGGGGATCGATCAATCCAAACACGGCGAGGTGTGGGTGGATCTTAGCTAGTGATGGGCGGGGCATAGCTAAAAATGGAAAGGTGCATTTTCTTAGACACTACTTTTTCATCAAGACCATGCTGCCATTTTTTCTGTCCGCATTTAGGCTTTATGCAAGAACTTTAGCTCACCTGCTTAAGCTTATACAACCACGATTTGCCTATGTCTATCTGTCGCCACGTTTCACCATTTGTTGATGTATTGAAAACAAAATTGGTAGAACTGTTCCTGTTGATAATATCTATTTGGGCTACGAGCAAGAAGTGGTCAAGCCTTCAAATAGCAGAGTTATGACCCTTGTTATATTTTCAATGTATTGAAGCCTATGGGGGAAATGAATTTGTTGCCCATTTCGTCATTCCTGGATGGATTGAAACCAAATTTTTCAGATATGTTCCATTAGGCAACATCTATTTGAGCTTTTAATATGACTTGGCCATGCATTTAAATAACAGAGATGTGGCCGTTAGATTTTCAAAGTATTAAAGCCTATGGGGGAATCTTTGACATGCTTCGTCAATTGTTGATGGATTAAAACCAAATTTTGCAGATATCGTCCTTCAGGGCTCAGGCAAAATCTATTTGAACCATAAAAATGAATAGGCTACACCGTTAAACTAGGGCCATAACACTGGTTCACTAAGGCGTTTTAAAGTATTGAACCCTATGGGGAAACTACCTTTATTTCGTTGATGGATTAAACCCAAATTTAGCAGATCTGTTCCTTCAGTCAAATATCTATTTGAACTACGAATATAAAAGGTCATGACTTGAAACATGGGACATAACTGTGGTTTCAAGGCGTTTTAAACTATTTAATCCTATCGGGAGAATGGTCAATAGTGTAAATGACACCTGATTTGTTAGTCATTAGTGTCAGGGATGCTTGCATTGGTAAATAATGCCAAGGACACATTGCCAACGCCTCATGTGTCCATCGCATAAGTTAGGCATGCTACATTGACCAAGGGTATTTGATATATTGGTTAATTATGTCTGTAATTCTTGCTACATTGCTCAATGATGTCAGGAACCCGTGCTATTATTGGTCAGCAGTAACACATTGGTAAATTGTGTCAATTATATTTCAATCATTACTCAATATGCCCAAGAATCATGGTTTCATTGGTCAGTGGCATCAGTTACGATTGTCCCATTGCCAAATAGTGCTCGTCACATTGGTTAATAATAGGCCTATCAGTGACACTTGCGCTGTTAGTCATTAGTGGTAAATATGGCTGCCTCATTGGTCAATAACGATAAGGCCCATTGGTCTATGGCAACAGTTATCCATATCAGATTTACCAATGTTGCTCGTTGTGTATTAATTAAAGTAAACATGTTTACACAGTTCTTCATCAGCCAGGTGAGCGCTATGACCCTTGGGCCATTTATTCATTTTATGTGCAAATACATGCGCAAATAACATTTTAGCTAGAGAGACCATGTTACCATTCACTGCATACAGATTTCAGAATTGAATAATATATGATAAATCTGTACAATAATTCAGAGAAAATACGGCACAGGTTGTAAAAATCATAAATAATAATGCTTCATTAGGAACATTATGACTCGGTTTATCGATAGGAAAATAGCAGCCATCGTGAACATGTCAAAACAGATCTGGGTTATGCCGACTACGGTTGCTGATCACGTAAAAGGACACTTTCATATGTGTCAACTGACGAAATGGACCACTAAACTGCCAGGTATCAGTATGTCCGACAACTGCTTTCAGAAGCGTAGCGCATTTAAACACTGTTCTCACATCTTTGTCAGTATCTAGAGAGCGCTTAGCAACGGCGTTTAATGTTGAGTCTCTGATTGGAAAATACTTGTACAGCTTTGTTTCAACAATCATGTGTTATTAATTGCTATTCTAAGCTGTGACCAGTTCTAGTGATGTTTAGCATCAATTGAATGTACATTGCTAGAATCAAGAACAGAGTTTAGCTGGACTTTCTAGTTGGCATTGGCTCATGCTTCAACAGTATTTTCCAAGTCCTTACTCACTCACCCACCCAGCTCCTCACCCCCCCCCCCCCGGGTCAAATGATTATGCTTCATGCAATGTAGCCGTGATTTTGGTATGGCAAAGGAACCACGGGTCTTTCTGGAAAGGTTCTCCACTAGAAGATCGTATGTATTGTCGATCATTTGAGCTATGCCTGGAATGTTCACTCACAATCAAGTCTATGGAGGGACGACCCTTATGGAAACCGAAAACTGCACAAGATCCCAACTGTGAATACTATTGCTTTTTGATAGAGTCTTTGCACATTAAAAGTATCTCTTGTGGCACACATAATTATAGCATGCACAATGCTATATGGCTTTGTTAGTAGCTAAGGCACTAGGTGGTATATTTTCAAGTCTACACCTTATCTCAGGGAAGTCTCCATCACCATACTTAACACACTTGTGAACATAGTCTAAGAAAGTATCAAATGATTCTAAACTAGTATGCTTAACTACAGGCTCACCGACAAATCTTTTGACAAGACAAGCAAAAGTTAAAGGTTGTGCTCAATTACGGCTTTTTCGCGTTAGCAGTTTACAGTAACAGTATGGTTTACTAAAATGAGTTACTTTGATTTTTGGCACTAAAATGGTCAAACAAATTACCATTAATGTTTTACCATAATGAGGATTTCCAATTCTGTATATTTAGTAAATAAAATATATTTAGAGTCAAATAGGTATGCTATGAGGGTCCAAATTCAAGCTACCGGTGTATACGCAAGACTTAGCTATGTAAATTAGCCACATTTATGCAATACAAATCCTGAAACTTTGAAACCAAATAAAATACAGTAAACTAGCCATGAACAAGAGATCCGCAAATGGCGCATAATACCCCGCCCTGATGACAAACCAATGAATGAGAGCCGTAAGAAAATAGTGATTTCTTCCTCAGACCTATACCTGCCATCCTATGAAGATTCAGCGTGGTCTGCTGAATGCTCACGCCGGTGGCTGGCGGCCATCTTGGATTTCGGATCAGAGTAAATTTTCATTGTTTTCTTCTCCAGGTCTAGTCCAACCACCCTATGAAGTTCCAAAGCGATCCGAGAAATGGTAACGGAGTTACCGTCCAGAAACCACTTTTCAAGATGTCCGTACTTGGTTGGCGGCCATCTTGGATTTCGGATCATCGTCAATTTCAATAGCTTTCTTCCCCTGACCTACTCCAATCACCTTATGAAGTTTCAAAGCGATCCGATAAGCGGCAATGCAGTTATTATCCGGAAACCAATTTTCAAGATGGCCGACGGTGGCTGGCAGCCATCTTGGATTTCAGATCATCTTCAATTTCGATAGGTTTCTTTCCCAGCCCTTATTCAACCACCATATGAAGTTTCAAAGCGATCCAATGAACTGTAATTGAGTTATCATCCAGAAACAACTTTTAAAGATGGCCGAACTTGGCTGGTGGCCATCTTGGATTTCGGATCATCGTCACGTTCGATAGGTGTCTTCCCCCGACGTCGTCCAATTACCTTATGAAGTTTCAAAGCGATCCCATAAGTGGCAATTCAGTTATTATCCGGAAACCAATTTTCAAGATGGCCGACGGTGGCTGGCAGCCATCTTGGATTTCAGATCATCTTCAATTTCGATAGGTTTCTTCCCCAGAGCTAATCCAACAATGCTTTGAAGTTCCAAAGCAATCTAATAAGCGGTAACGGAGTCATCATCCGGATACCAGTTTTCAAGAGGGCCGACTGTGGCTGGTGGCCATCTTGGATTTCGGATCATCATCAATTTCGATAGGTTTCTTCTCAAGCCGTAGTCCAACCATCCTCTAAGGTTTCAAAGCAATCCGATAAGCGGTAATGGAGTTTCCATCCGGAAACCAATTTTCCAGATGGCCAGCGGTGGCTGGCGGCCATCTTGGATTTCGGATCATCGTCAATTTCGATAGGTTTCTTCTCAAGCCCTAGTCCAACCATCCTCTAAGGTTTCAAAGCAATCCGATAAGCGGTAATGGAGTTTCCATCCGGAAACCAATTTTCAAGATGGCCACCTGTGGCTGGCGGCCATCTTGGATTTCGGATTATCGTAAATTTCGATAGGTTTCTTCACCCGATGCAATCCAACAAACCTTTGAAGTTTTAATGTAATCTGATAAGCGGTAACCGTGTTATCATCCAGAAACCAATTTTCAAGATGGCCGACGGTGGCTGGTAGCCATCTTGGTTTTCGGATCATCGTCAATTTCGATAAGTTTCTTCCCCAGCCCTAGCCCAACCATCCTATGGAGTTTCAAAGCGATCCGATAAACGGTAACGGAGTTATCATCCGGAAACCATCTTGGATTTCGTATCATCGTCAATTTCAGTAGGTTTCTTCTCCAGCCCTAATTCAACCATACATGAAGTTTCAAAGTGATTCGATAAACAGTAATAGAGTTATAACAGTAACAGAGTTATCATGCAGAAACCACTCTGCCACCCGCACACCCGCCCAACCGCCCACCCGTCCGCCCGCCCACCCGGATGGCCCAACAGCCTGCCCGTCTGTCCGCCCGCCCAGACGGTGCCATTACATAATACTCTGCCAATTTTTCTGCCGTGGTATGAAAAATGGCAGCATGGTTCACAAGAACATGAGGAATAAAAATATCAAGGTTGCCTGCATTATACCAAAAAATTCCCACGAACCTGGCTAGTCTGTGAGCATAGACTAAGAACTATGGTAAGCTCTGTAAGCACGAGGTCTGTGAATAACCAGGTGTTGACCATGTATAAATATGTGATATCTAGCACTTTTGATGCTTATGGTGATACCGATGCGATCTTGTTACCACTAGAACCGTAGTAATAGTCATTAACTGGCCGTGATCGAGTTACAAAGTCAGAAGGTTCCAAGTGGCAGTTGAATGTCCATGTGGGAATGAAAGAGACTCGATTTATCGGAACAAAAACCTAAATGCTCAGGTTTCCATGACAGAACATGGTCCCGTTACCATGTCAGTTAATAGGTCTGTCTTTTCCTGAGACATAACTTGCAGACAGTGTCAGTAGTTCGTCATACCTATATACACAAGCAGGGTCATGGAGTAGCCCGACAGGTGTGAACAGTGTCCTTAGATAATTGGCGAACCTGGTTATTAGGTACACATATAACGAATTTAACCTTGAATGGGTGCATACCCCAGCAAAGGCTATCATCCTTGACCTACGGTCCTACCATACGGTTCTGACTGCTAGTATTACCAAATGGACAGACGAACAAAACAAATGTTAGTAGGCCGAGTTTCCATAGAAGTTCACATTTCACGTGTCATGTTTCATGAGTCACATGGGTTTCCATTTAGGCTTCATTTTGACCAATTCACGGTTCGTTTTTCTGTTTAGTGCTGTGGAGATAGTTATTTAGTACTGATGCAATATGGAATACCCTTAGTACCCTAGTTCGATGAGGAGTTGTACCGCTGTACAGAGCTACTCCTCCTGTTTCATGTTAAACAATGATGAACACGATTATTATTTGATTCACACGTGAAACGTAACCGAAGGTGAACAGTGACACGTGTATGCCTATGGAGTCTACAGTATCGCTATTGGTGGGTTGATTTTTCTGTTCACACGTGGTACGTGACACATGAATCGTGGCACGTGAAACATGAACTCCTATGGAAACTCAGCCTATATACTAGTGACAGCTATATGGGGCATAAAAGCTGCCACTAGTTAAAGCTTCAGTGACAGTTTCTAAGATTTTACCAGATATTAGTAGGCCCCTACTTGTCATTGAACATAACCTCCTCTTAATTACAGAAATTGAACGCTGGATCATGTGTATGCCCTCTAACGCATAGCTGTTAGTGTCATACGGTAATGACAGTTCATTTCGAACAGGTCTAAATATGACGAATATTCCAAATAAAAAGGTGCCAAGTTCTCGAGATTGCTCCATTTGATTTACTTTAAGTGTGCTGTATGTCAAGAAAATCCGACTCGAAGACCAACAAGGTCGACTGAATCTCGGTATCTGTGGGCGAAGGTCACACCGAGGCTGCACCGACCTTCATTTGTTAGGCTAAATACCTTAGTCCTACAATGTATGACAAATTTCAGGTACGTGTTTTGCAAAATTGTCATTTTAATCGGATCACCATGGTCTTGATTGTGCGCCACCCCCACCCAACCACCACCACCCACCCATCCCCTTCTTTACGCTTAACGTCTGACAATTAGCAGACCGCGCCAACTCTTAATTAATTCATGTTATTTCAGCTCGTTGCGCCGTCTATTATGACATAACATCTAGATGATCTCCAACAGCTTGTCGCAGGCACCACCCGCTCAAGACTGTGGCGTCAGTTTCAACATAGACCTATGAGAGAGATCCGACCTGTCACTCAAGTATCTGGCGTCATAGTCAAATAGGTCCCTAGTTAGCTGACGTCACAATCACAATGACGTAGCTCCGTCACGGAAATCTGTCACTGATGTGAACGAATTGTGTCTTTTAATAATTAAAAAAATTAATAAATATAGCCTATAGACCTACTGTTGAATATTCTGACAATCATCTAACCGGGAGCTGGTGATGCCATATCCCCAGTCAAATTAGTTTCAAAATATTAAAGAGCTTACCTGTATAGTTATCTTCAAATGTAGATTCCTGGAAATCAGGTTTCAAATAGGCTTGCGCGATTATTGCGTTGAGTGATCGCGATCGATTATTAAAAAATGATCGTGATTACTCGATTAATCAGCTTGGATACAAATTACCAAGCCATAACAACAAAATTTCAATGACAAACACTGCAATTGTGTTTAGAAAAGTCCATTTGCAGGGCAAGAGAAGACTATTTTTGAAAATGTATCAATGGAATGCCTGGCTCGAGAATCCACCAATATATTTTTTTTAATAGTCTTCTCTTGCCCTGCAAATGGACAAATTCACTAATCAAAATCGATCGCATTAAAAAGTAATTGAAAGATAAGTTTTGAAATATTTTATGCAATAGAAAATATTCCCGATGATTCGATTATTTAATTTTAATCATATAAACTCACGATTTAAAACATAATCGCGATTTTCGATTTAATCACGTAATCGCGCAAGACTAGTTTCAAAGTTTCAAATCGATTCCAACTGACGTACAAGGTGGTCGGAGCTTAGCTAGAAATGGAGAGGGTGGGTGGGGTGTATGGCTAAAATAGATCCCTCTTACATTAATCTATGCCTGTAGGGCGATAATCCTGGTTTATACAATCTTAACGAGTGATTCACGCGTTGTGCGACAATATCTCGGAAATTTTGGTCCGATTTGGCTCAAGTTTAGCACAAGAAAAGTTGTGATTATAACGGCCATATTTGGATTTGCCAACTTTGAAAGGAAAAATCCAGAAAATCAAAAAATTCAGAAAATGCAAATTGTTTCAAATGCTAATAAAACAAAAAGGTGAGAGTCAGAGCCGTGAATATTGTGAGGATTTGCAATCTATGATTGACCTTGTTTACAATTAAATTTGAAATTTGTTTTCCAGACAAATTTCAAATGCTGATGTCGATAAATATGACAGTATATATATTTATAGTACAATCTACTTTAATTCAGGTTCAGACACATCCATGTTCACATTTTCTACCTTCAACACGGCGACGACGATGGCGACAACGACGATAGCGACGATGACGACGGCGACACCGACGACCACGACCACGACGACCATAACCACGACGACGACGATCACGACGACCATAACCACGACGACGACGACGACGACGACGACGACGATTGTGACGCTTCGTCGGGGAGAATTGACGACAGTGACAACACGATAGCGACGATGACGACGGCGACACCGACGACCACGATGACCATAACCACCACCACCACCACCAACACGACGACGACGACGACGACGACGACGACGACGACGACGACGATTGTGACGCTTTGTCGGGGGAGAATTGAGAGATATATCTCTAGCTATGCCCCGACCATTCCTAGCTAAGCCCCGCCCATTCCTAGCTAAGCTCCCCCCACGTTTAGAGCGTATTAGGATTGATTTATATACTTTGAACACTGAATTCTCAGAATCCCATTTTCAAGGTAGAGGTAAGATATTTTTAGACAGCAAAAACGCCCAGTGAAATTAGTTTCAAAATATTCAACAGAATGTTAATTAAATAGTAAATTCATCAAAGACATAATATTCATACACTTGACGGACTTTTAAATGTGCATGACCGAGCTAGACACGTCATTCATTATGCTTTATCATTGTGACGTAGGCGTACATGTGACGTAATTGATTATGCTGCCATATACTTGGCAGCGACAGATCGGATCAGAAAGGAACAGATGAAAGTAAGTTTGTAAAACAGGACATCACATCCTTGTTTTCTTTATTTAGGTAGCACTGGACATGACACCTCGTACAAATTATACAAAAAAATAATATAATTTAATCTATTTACACTAACATCTGAAACAGACTGTAGGCCTATTTCTTCATCGTGAATTGGTTCTATATAAATATAAATATATATACAATTCTTCTCCTATAATATCTACATATAAGCTTATGTACAGTAGCGTCACAAATATCACAAAACATAACTTAACCCCTCTTGTGTCAACTTAACCTTTGAATGGTCAAACTGACCAAAACAACTCTGAAGTGGTCTTGAGGCATGTCTATTAGCAGGTCAAGAGAAGGGTATTTTTGATAATTAACCACTGGAATGACTGGCTCGGTAACCGAGCCAGTCATTCCAGTGGTAAGTTTTCAAAAATACTCTTCTCTTGACCTGCAAATGGATACTGGATACGCCCAAACTTGAATTTTCTTTCCATTACTCCTTTAATGGTCAAGCCGGTCAAGAATTTCAGAGGCAAATTTACAAGGAAATAATCTTCTAATATAAAAATCTCTTGAAGAGTGTTGATCATCAAAATGCTTAATTGATATAAGTAGTATTTTGAGCGCTTTGAGGCGCTGTTGACACAAAAGAGGATAAAATATGAAAGAGTATCATATGGGCAAATAAAAAGCCTGGCAACCATGCCATGTAAAAAAAACACGTTTACCTAACAAACTGGTTTCAATATTAATTTATAATCATATATCGATAAGCTTTTTAAAATAAAACAAAAATAAAATTGGCCTATTATGGATAATTTACATAATTCAATGATATTTTTTATTGTTACGGACGGAATGCACTCATGCAGTAAAATGTTCGCGTCACACGGCTGCATTTTTATTCCTATAATTTATTTGCTTTCTTCTTCTCCTTATTTGCGTTCACCAGCACATGACGTATTCAATCAAATTATTTTCCCAGACCGAAGAGCAAAGGAAGCTTTATATTGCTTTCAAAACAATACATATCTATGTGGATATTGTAACGGTTTCCTAATTAATTTAAACTTTTCAAAGTTATCATGGATGGCGTTAGGCCTATAATGAACAGGTTTTGATAACACCTTACTGGCGCATTGTTCTACATTACCCCGATTATCTAGAGTGAAAATATTTTGTAATTGTCCATGTTACGACATGGACAATTACAAAATATGTTCACTTAAGATAGTCAGGAATGTAGAACAATGTGGCAGTAAGGTATCAACTAATCATTAATAAATGAATCTATCGAACCCTGCACTCTCTGAATCTCAATTTGCAGAAATCTCTACAGGTAAGCTGTTGAATATTTTGAAATTGTAGACGGGCGGATATAAATAATAACACTTATTCAACATTACCATCGTACATATTTTGGCAAGAAAAAGTGTACGCTGTCATCGGCATATAGTGGCGTTTCGATGCGTGTCGCGGTGATGTCAGTGCTATTGTAGGAAATGGTGCCTATCGCAGTCAAATTAGTTTCAAAAATATTCACCAGAATGGATATTGAGTAATAGTCATATAATTCGCACACATGAAGGACTATTAAGAGTTCCTGGCGGACTTAGATACATCATTCAAGAAGTATTTTAATTGCGACGTCAGCATACCGGTAACGTATTTGATTATGACGCCATATACTTGACTGACAGATTGGACTCTACTTTCTGAAAGAGGCAGTGATGAAAGTAACACAGCACCAGCAGCTCAAACACCGCACCAGCAGCTCAAACACCGCACTCATGTTCATTGTCAGTAATCTGGAGGGCATATGGTGCAGATGTTTATACTAATTAATGGTGGTAAAGAACTTAGGCCAAGTGATGGACATTTCCAAGTTTATCCATCCATCATATGACGTCGTATGATGTCATAATCAAGAACGTGAGGGGTAAGATTACGTCATTATCATGACGTCATGAATAACTCGATATAGCCCGTCTTTAACGCTTAATAGTCCGACACATTGTACGAATTGTACGTCTTTACCATTTAATAAATATTATGTTGAATATTTTGAAACTAATTTGACTGGACGCTGTTTGTGCCATATGCAGCAACGGCGCCCAGTCAAATTAGTTTCAAAATATTTAACAGCTTACCTGTATAATTTTCCTGAAATTAATAGTCATGGAGTTCAGAGATCGATCGACCCCAACACGGACGAGGTATGGGTGGAGCTTAGATAGAGATGGGTGGGGGGGGGGGGGGTTAGCTAAAACTTTAAAAGTCCATTCGTGCATCTATAGCGATAATGGTGATATCACGGTGCATTTCCTCCATACACTGTGGACTGACTTTCTTCTATTCCATTGGTCAGATTCTGACGAGTCATTCTGGCATTATCAAGCCGCCAACACTGTTTCCGGTAGAGGCCTTAGCATCCTTCATCGCTCATAAACAAAGTTGTGGACACTTTGTAAATCGTTGAACATTTGAAATGTAATTAGCAAAGACGTAATTGTACACAACCTGTAACGCTCTATTGGTCACATGGCCAAGACAGATAACTCCTATGGTCTTTAACTAGCCAGTTATGTGCAGTTTTGAAAACAGAAGACGGCGTGTTCTTACATACGGTTAGATTAGTCTCAACACTGACAACACTATTGTATGTACTCCCGTCTCATATTCTCGCATGTTACATATTCTCGAGCCAATATGATTTTTTGTTATAAGAAAAAACAACGCCCGTATCGGTTGTTTCCGCATGGCGGCACTGTAACCAGGGAGTGAAAGATGATCACAAATAATTTGTCTCTCAAACAGTGGGTATAATAGAAATGTATAATTTAGAAAAAACATTGATTTGAACACGCGCATGCACCTTACTTCCAAAAATACATCATGAACTCACAAAGATCTAATATATGAAACTTCTAATTGACTGAAACACCTCGTCTGCTAATTTGTTTACGCCGGTGACATCATGAAACCACGTGATCAGTGGCGCGACATTACAGTTGGACGATTAAAGTGTATGGAAAAAATAAGGGTCGCCATTTGTAATAAGTTCAGAAATGCACGCGGTCATAACACGGTATCATGTAATAATTGCAGGGGTTCCCAATCACACAGCTTGCAAATAAAATATGGCATGACGTACTGCGTACTGTATGAGAGAAGGAATACTTTAACTAATTTTCAAATAATTAATAGTGTTTTGTTGAAGACTGTAAACCTGGAAAGCGTACTTAATATTTTCTCTGTGTTTTGACTATGCTGGTCCGCCGTAAATAATGTTCTTTCTTTACCGCGAGAATATGGTTAACCTCTCTGAAATACGACCGTTTACTCTGGTGTTCTCCCGAGCTGATTACAAAAACTTTCCTCTGCACACAATTAGATTCTATTTTGTGTACGATTGGGGAAATAAGACTCACATTCAAGTCCCACCAACAATTCAATCAGGGAATATTAAAATTTTATTGTGATACCAATTGTCGTAACAACCGCGAGAATATATGGAGCAGCGTGATACATGTAATGCTATTCCGTCCGTAACCTTTTCCGTCCGTAACATGACATATTATCTTCTTCCTCTTCAGATCATTAACCTGGTGTAGCCTAATCCATGATACAATGCACATAACAGACACCCATTATATACGTGTAATAAAATTGTAAGTTGCTCAGTGTCCATTCACAAGCCAAAAAAGACTATTTTAGTCAATTTGCCACTAGCATAGTTAGATTTCCAGGTTAAGTTTCATTTTATTTAATAAATAGTGTACATTTTGTAGTCAATGCAACTGTAGGCTGTTGTTGTCTAAGACAACAATGCCTATCAGCATCATTGTTTCCAAAATGATTACCAGGTTCGTTTTTACGGGTTTTTGGAATATTGGATTTCGGGGTGACGATGTTTAAGTTTATATAGAGGACTACATTAAGTTGATGTAGGGGACTACATGAAGTTGATGTAGGGGACTGCATGATATTGATGTAGGGGACTACATGAAGTTGATGTAGGGGACTGCATGATATTGATGTAGAGGACTACATGAAGTTGATGTAGGGGACTGCATGATATTGATGTAGGGGACTACATGAAGTTGATGTAGGGGACTGCATGATATTGATGTAGGGGACTACATGAAGTTGATGTAGGGGACTGCATGATATTGATGTAGGGGACTACATGAAGTTGATGTAGGGGACTGCATGATATTGATGTAGGGGACTACATGAAGTTGATGTAGGGGACTGCATGATATTGATGTAGAGGACTGTATGAAGTTGATGTAGGGGACTACATGAAGTTGATGTAGGGGACTGCATGATATTGATGTAGGGGACTTATTGAAGTTGATGTAGAGGACTGTATGAAGTTGATGTAGGGGACTACATGAAGTTGATGTAGGGAACTGCATGAAGTTGATGTAGGGACTACATGAAGTTGATATAGGGGACTCCATGAAAATACATGCCTAACATTTGCATAGTATTATATTTAAAACAATTTTCGTTTGAAATAATACTAAGCTAGATAGCCTACGTAGCGATGTAGTGCATCACAGACGATAACAACCCTACCCACGCACGCATGCACGCACGCACGCACGCACTCACACCTCTGATGCATAAACATGGTAAGGACAAATATTTGGAGACAGACAAATACAGTTTACTATGATGTTCAATGAATCGTAAAACGTAGGTCATAATGACCCAATTTTGATATCCAACACAACAGTAACCTACAATGCATCCATACACCAAGTTTGGTTACTGTATAAAAAGAACCCCAAGAAACTACAGCTTGGACAAGAATAATCCATGATGTTTAGTGAACCGCGAAAAGTATAGGTCAGGCTGACCGACATTGATATAGACACACCTTTAGACCATAGTGCAGCCACATACCAAGTTTGGTCACTTTATGTGAAACCCCTTGAAGATACGGTCAGACAGACGCGCGCGCACACGGACAAATCGATTACTATGCAATCGGGGGAGGTGGGGGTGAGGTATAAAGTGAATAGTTCTGTCTTAGAGCAATGGGCCTACATATTATAAGACACAGAATGACCATCAAAATGAAAAGTGGTGTCGATACCTGGACTACGTTGTCCGAAATCATCGACTGGCAAATAGTTAACAATAAATAATTATCGTTTGCCATTCTAACATGTCGCCGGCCATTTACAGCATATCGGTGACCATTTTGTAGGTTTAAATATCCATATTCTTTATAGATCAACGGGAAGCAGAAGTAATCACCAGCGACAGCCGGAAATCACATGGCCAATCACTCAGACTCAGAGAGGGTGAAAACTGGTTTCAGTTGGCGGCTATGAAAGAAAATATTATTATTATTATTATTATTATTATTATTAACAGTAGAAGTAAATGTAGTTAAGCAGTCAGCCCTACCGAGTGTGTGAAGAGCGCCTTAAAGCGCTCAAAATGCTACTTTTATCAAGTGTTATATTTATGTTTTAATAAGTCATGTTGCAATTGGCAAGTGTCAGTGGAGATAACTCTTGTTGCTTTAGACATCAGCTCAGTGCAGAGCTTTCTCTCCATCCAAGCTCTCTGTCTGGCTGATCATCTCTCAGTCAATCAGGTATGACCAGCTGACCACAGGCCATCTGGGGAGATGAGAGAGGCTAGTGCTAGAGGAAGGGAGTAATAGACAAGAGAGATGAAGAGAGAGAGAGAGAGAGAGAGAGAGAGACTTGTGTAGGAGAGATGAACATGTATAAACGATATAATAGTTTTGCTAGCTAGAAGAAATAAAGAATATTATTGAATAATTGTGTTATAAGATTTATATCCTCTGAGCTAATAACCTCGTAGCTACAACATACATAAAAGGTGCATATTCACACGAGAAAGCTTTGAAAAAAAATTGTCAAAATTGTATACTTTTAGACGCTTAAATTGTGTGACTAGATGTAACGAAACGAAATAAATCTTAACATATGATGATTTCATTCCATATAAATTAGTATAATTTTTTTAGTACTGAAATAAAAATAGAGGCACGAACGAGTCCCTAATTCAAATTTACAACTGAAAAAATTATATTAATTTATACGTAAGGAAATCATATGCTAAGATTTATTTCGTTATTTCGTTTCTTTACATCTGGGCCCAGACTCTCCGCCTCTAAAAGTATACAATTTAAACAAGTTTATTTTAATCATGTTGCTGTGAATATGTGCACGTTTAACTATTTAATTTGTTAAGATTTTTCAAGAAAATTAAAAAATTTGCTCAGTGAATGGTCATTTGCTGGACAACAGAGGACTGCTTTTGTAAATTTACCAATTAATTTAGGAAAATAGTTGTTTACAAGATGGTTTTTGACAGGTTTGATGATAATATGGTTAGCTGTTTAGAAAATCTAAATTTTTACTACGTCATTGTCCATTTGTAGGCCAAGAAAGGCTATTTTAAGGTTTACGACAGGAATGACTGACTCGGTAAGCGAGCCAGTCATTCAGTGGTAAATTTTCAAAAATAGTCTTCTCTTGGCCTGCAAATTGACAGTCCTCAAGACTACTGCAGAGGCCATCTTGGCCGGTTTTACCATTATATCGACAAGTTAAAACAAGAGGGGTTCATTTGATGGAATTTGCCATTGATGCCGTTGTTGCAGAGGTTTTGTGATTATTGCTAATGACGTCGTTGTCGTCGTTGTTGTTGTTGCTGTTGTCAAATGTCCGTCATCGTTGCCGTCGCCACCCTCGTCATTACTGTTATCATCATTGTATAGTAAAACTTACAGCGGATGGGATCAAGTTCAAGCCATTCGATTGATTCCTAGTTTGTGACGTTACAAATATATCACTGAATTTAGGCGTTGGTCCTTTCTCTAGTGCGACTGTAAATATTCCTGACCGACCGTCATCGTCATCATCTTCTTCGTTATACCCCAGTGTCTCCGTCGGATGATGAGGCGCATTTATCATCACGTCAATCTAATAGTCAGACAAGAGAAGATAACTTGCACAAATATCATGTTAGACGAGGCAAAACAGGAAAATACACGCTATTTATTGATGAATCCAATCTGTCCATTAAGTATGTGACGTAATAATAAATTATGTCACGCTTAGGCTTAGTCATGTTGTATACTGCTATCCATATATGGCCCTTTAATTAGTCTGACCAACTAGCCATGGTTTGGTAACATGGGCAGAGGATCCAGTTTGACGCTAGCTCTGAATCAATCCCGGAACCGTAGTTACTGAGTGTGCAATTTACATGAACACATACTTAGACCCACATGCCAGATTTGATTATTAATTTACTTTACATATGCGCCCTACTAAAACGACTAATACCTACACAACCTGACTGAACGGATATTGATTATTAAGTAAATATGTAAAGCAAACTAATAAGCAAGTCGAGCAAGCAGGCCTGTAAGTATGCGTTCATGCCAAATGCACACTCAATAACTTACGTTCCGGGATTGATTCAGAACTAGCCTCAAACTGGCTCCGCTGATCAGATTACCAAACGGGTAGATGTCTTCACGAAAAGTAGGTCATCCGGCAAGATGGCGCGAGCCCATTTAAACAATCAAGTTCCATTGAGCAATATTGGTTCAGCTCTTGGCCTGGAAGATATTTCATGAGTTTTGAATCAATCCACAAAGAGGCTTCCTAGATTTTTAAAGACGTTTCTAAAAGTTGACCCAGATCCAAGATGGCCGCCTGCTAAATTGGCTACTCGGCTTCCTTTAAACAAACTTGGATCCAAATGGCGTAATGATGCTTCATGTCAAATATATGATTGCAATCGGTCAAGTGGTTCTTGAGAACAGGTTGTTTAAAGAAAGTCTGACGAACGGACGACTGATGGACGGACGATAGATGGTCGCCACGGCATAACCTCACTTAGCCAGTCTGACAAGGCGAGCTAATAAAAACGTACTGTTGAATATTTTGCATATAATTGGATTTGAAGACATTACTGCCTCCAATCCAATTATGTACAAAATATTAAACAGTACGTTTTTATTTTCAAAATAATCAATAGACCATTACTTACATCGTGTTCAAAATTATTTTGTCTAGAAACATGCTAAAGTTCTCGTGTCCCATTAAACATAGACACCTTTGCACGAGATATGTGATGCCTACTGATTTCTGTTCAATTTACCAAGCGTGCTATGATACCCAGCGTGCAGCGCTGCCCAGCATGCAATTCTCCGACTCCATAATCGTTGTATCTAATTTGTTTAGTCTATTGTTTGCATAGGCCAGGACTTCTCAAACAAAACCAACCCGCCTGCACGTGCAAATAGTTATTTGCCCTCCAGCTCTGGAAGCGTAAGCATGCGCGTAGAACATATTCACGGCAGTACATTCGACAACCTGCATTTCAATGCTGGTCAGCGCAACTGTGTCAATTTCCAGAAGAATATTAGAGAAAGCTTTTATATCTCTATGGCCAACAATTTGATAACGTTGTTGGTGCCTTAGTCAGCAACAACTTAGTCAAATTGCTCTTTAAATCCGTAGCGAGTGTTGACTGAAATGTAAGATGATTATTTTAGAATATATATGCAGCAACAATTTTCAATCAACAAATATGTACCAGGTAGTAATTGCATTACCTACTAAATAATTTGAAAATAATTTGACTGAATCAAAAAAGCATCCGCTTTTGTTTCTACGAGAATTCTTAATACTTACCAGATGTACTATTATGATAATGTCTATTATCTAATCTAGCTCAAAATAAACTATTAAAACTCTGGACTCTCCTGGTCCTGCCCACACTGTGTCCGGGAATTACCATAGCCGCAGGTACCGAGTCAATTCCCAATCACAGTCAGATTCGTCTTATATTTGCCTTGACAAACAGCGAAAGCAGCTCAGCCTCACTTCGGCTGAGGCAGGGCCATAGTACATCTGGTAAGTATTAAGAATTCTCGTAGAAACAAAAGCGGATGCTTTTTTGATTCTACTTCGAATAATACTTACCAGATGTACTATTATGATAAACTCCGGATTTCAACAGCCAAGAAATACCGGTGGGAGGAGGTGAGGCTCGAACCAGCACTCTTCTACCATCCAACAGAGAAGGTTGTGAAGAGACTAGAACCCTGGCATACGCTTGGGTTCTGCCATCTGACTCATAGAGTGCTAAACTTCCATGGTCTAGACCACGCTCCCCCCCCCCCCTCTTTTGTCCGCACAAAATTCAGAGGGCTGTCAATGGGGATGCAACACCCACCAGACCCATGTCAGCCCCAAGTCTCAGCTAGAGCAGTCCAGTAGAGTGCAAAGAAGCTACTACAACGTCTAATTTTGAAAATATATCAGTATATCGATTAGGTTTTCAAATTGGAATGAGTCTAATGTCTGTTTGAGAGGATAAGTATACTCTCATACCAGACTATTTACCTAAGCAGCCTGGTATTTCGACTGTAAGTAAATTATTTATAGTCACTTAATTAATGTAAACACTCACCATTGAGTGCTTGGTCTTTTCTTGTTCATCACAGGAGCTCGGCCCAATCCACGGTCGTTCTCAGGTCATGTGCATAGCAATTGTTCAGTGCAGGTGGAAGAACTTGTGATGTGTGCGAAATAGTGGTCGGATGTGGCTTAGTTTAGATTCAATAAATTGGCGACGGCTACCAGATTAAGTGCGCTGGAGATGTCGCGAAAGTAGAAATCAGTGAATGATGACTCGGCATGCCATTGTGCTACAGACATCACCTCCTCTAATGAGACACCCTTATAAAAGGTCGATGCTGCTGCTAGCGCTCGGACCTGATGGGCATTCGCACGATCAATCTGCTTTCCTGTAGCGATTTTGTGCGACATCTGAATAGCGTCAACTATCCAACGAGAAATAGTATCTTTCGAGGCGCGCAAATGAGGAGCTTTGCGACATAACCACAGAGATTTCGGGTCATCTCTCCACTCCTCAGTACGTTTCTTATACATTTTCATACATCTGACAGGACACAAAGCAGAAGAGTTTGGGCCATGTCTAGTTAAACTTGGCAAATTGATCGGCTGTCCTGAATATTTAAGTGACTGAGTCTTTGCCAGGAAACAAAGACGTGGAAGTAGTCTTAAACCTTCACCCGTGACGACAAAACGGTCTTGTTCGGCAGAAAGCGCATGTATTTATTTCGCTTCTCCTTCTCGCCGATGCTGCTGCAACCAAGAAAACTGATTTAATAGTTAATAGTTTAATGTCTATAGATCTAATTGATTCAAAGGGAGCATGCCCTAAAACCTGTAGAACAAGAGATAGATTCCACGCTGGGATAGGAATTGGCTGTCTAGGTCGCAGAGTGCTCATTCCTTTAATAACTTCATTCAAAATGTCATTTTCCACTCCTTCAATGGCCAGACTGGGAATGACTGAAGCTAATGCAGACTTATAAGCTGCTAGGGTTGAAGGTACAAGTTTGTCAACTTCGTATAAATGACAGATAAAATCTGCTACGTGTTGAACAGATGCAGAAAAGGGATCAATATCTCTTCCCTTACACCAATCTGCAAATTTGTTGATTCCATAATTATATGTTTTAGTGGTTGAACCTCTTCTGGCTGAAGCGACAAACTTCGCCGCTTGCTCAGAAAAGCCACCCTTAACTGCACGCTGCTTGATAACATCCATGCAGTCAATTTGAACATTTCTGGTCTGTCGTGGAGGTACAGACCCCTGTTTTGAGAGATTAGATCTCTTCTGTCTGGAAGAGGGATTGGAGTGCAGACCAGAAGGTCCAGCAGATCCGTAAACCATGATTGGCCTGGCCAATAAGGGGCGATCAGTAGCACTTGGCACATACCCTCGCTTACCGTTGCCAGAACTTTTGGGATGAGAATCGTTGGAGGATACGCATATGTGCACATTCCCTTCCAACTTATCGCCAGTGCGTCTACCGCTAGAGCTAGCGGGTCCGGGATCGGTGACACATAAGTGACCATCTTTCGCAAACAGGTCCACATTTGGCTTGCCCCTATGTTTGAATAGAACCTCTGCTACCGATTGGTTGAGCTGCCATTCCGTCGGACGACAAACCGTCCTTCGACTGAGAGCATCCGCTAGGATGTTCAATCTTCCTGGAATGTGTGCTGCCCGAAGAATAACATTCCTCTCTTGGCACCACAGCAGAAGGTTCCAAATCATCATACACAACTCCGGTGATCTCGTCCCGCCTTGGCGTTTCAAATAAGACACCACTGTTGAGTTGTCTGTCCTTATTAGGACAATCTTGTCTTGAACTAAATTCTCGAACTTTCGAAGTGCCAATACCACTGCTAATAGTTCGAGACCATTGATATGTTTCTGCGCATTGGTCCGATCCCATTCCCCTGACACTGACTGATCGTCCAATACTGCTCCCCAACCCGTCATCGATGCATCTGTGAAAATGGACATCTGAGGTTGAGGAGGTTGTAGAGGAACACTTCGCAGTAGATTCTGTTCTGATAACCACCACTGAAGGTGGAATATCAATGGTTCTTTTACTGGTATCCTCAGAGATAACGGATCCGTTCTCTGAGACCAGAATGGCATTAGATACATCTGAATTGGCCTGCGCCTGAGTGCCGCATAAGGAACCCCCTTCTCCAGAGATACTAGTAAACCCAGTATTCTGAGAAATCGACGCGCCATCAGATAGGTTCCTAGAGAAACCGACTCCAGAACTGCAATCAGGCTCTTGACTCTGCTCTCCGCCGGAAAAGCTACGCCGTCTCTGAGATTGAAAAATATTCCCAGATAAACAAACTCCTGGGATGGAGTCAATTCTGATTTTTCTAGATTCACAATCCATCCTAGATCCTTTAATAAGGCTAGGACTACCTGAAGATTGTTGCGCAGAGTGACTGGATTCCCGGCCTTTAGCAGCCAGTCATCTATGTAAGTATGAACAGCTATGTTTCTCCTGCGATGATAAGAAGTCATGGTGAAAACCACTTTGGTGAAGACCCTCGGTGCTGTTGTCAGGCCGAATGGAAGCGCATTGAATTCCCAAACATTGTCTTGGAATGCAAAGTGAAGGTATTTCTGAAAAGGAATTGACATTGGAATATGAAAATAAGCATCCTTCAGATCTATCGACACTGCCCACATGCCTTTTCTCAGCCCTGTCATTACCGCTGCTACAGTCTCCATCTGAAATTTGGGAGAACGAATAAATTTGTTCAACGGTTTGAGATTGAGAATTGGTCTCCATCCTCCGGTATATTTTGGAACGAGGAACATCATTGAATAGAAGCCTAGGGATGACTGATTGCGGACTAGATGAATCGCATTCTTCTGATGAAGAGATTCTATTTCTGAGCAAATGGCATTTAGACGATCGGATTCCCTTGGAACGGGAGTCCATAATGGAGTCGATGTTAACAGAACTAACGATTGACGATGAGCCAGTCCGGTTCGTAGCCATTTCTTAACCACTGACAGACTAAACAATCTCACACGACTTGTTCCCATTGGCTTGAGAACAGTTGAAGTCTGCCTCCGACGGTAGGAATCTGCACATAGCTGGCAGTCAAGATTGCACGTGAAGACGCTAAATCGCTTGGGTGAAGATTCTCGACTCCCTTCGTTCCTGACGTCACTGGAACTGATTCCGCCGGAAATCCGTCAGGACCGACCTTCACGGCTGCCCTGCGGTTTCTTGGAATATGACGGTCCGGAACCGCCACCACAGTTATACATACGGTAACCGCCGCGGCGTGAACTGCCACCCTTCCTGTCATCCTCATATGGCCTCTTATTAGAGGGCTTGTATGAGGACGACCGGCCAGGTTCTTGAGATCCGGATGCCCGATGGGCATCACGGCCAGAAGGATGGAAGGGCGATCTTTGGCGCTGCCTCTGTTGCTCTTGCCGATGCTGCGTGTAGGACTGCTGTGGCTGTGTCCTCTTAGTCGACTTCCACGCCTTGCCGACTACTTCCTGTTCAGCAACCATTGGATAAGGCTTGTCATGCCGAGCCACCGAACAAGCCTGGACTGATGAAGGGCGCAGAAGACAATGCAGCCCTCATCTCCGGTCCTGGTTCTACACAATTGAGAACCATTCTCCGTCGCTCTGCCAATGTTCTGGTGATCACCCTGGCTAGGCAATCTTGAGACAAGCGCATCGTGTCCCGAATAACTCCGGGAGCAGCCTCTGGCACTTGTCCACCTTCCACCATGCAGGCCAGCATACCCTGCAGGACGGTACATCCATGTGAGAGCGTAGCCATGGCTGCCCTCGCTGCATCTTCAATGAGCATCAGCTCATTGAACGGATCTTTGTTAACTTGGGAAACTAAGGGGTGAGAACGCCCCTTAGATTTCCCAGCCAACGGCCTATTCAACGCCTCTCGTTCCCTGACGGAAAGCCGTGGAACCCTGGCATACTGATGATAGGCCTGCTCAGGAAAACTGACCCTACTCCTTATCCCCTTCGGGGCTTTGGGCAGTGCATACTCTGGCTGGACCAGACGGTATGCCGCAACCTCCAACATGTCGGAAGTCTGCGTGTTCAAAGGGAGTGTCGGCATGGCCGAAGAGCCACTTGACAGAGGGCTAGCCACTCGCTCTGACATCCGTTCCATCGCCGGATCGCGCTGAGATCCTAGATCGGATGCCAACCCGAGACGGTCGGACATCCAGCCAAGAACCTGCACCCATTCAGCTACCGTTTTCATCTTCCCTTTCACCCTTGGATGAGAAGGCCACCGACGATCCATGCTGAGAGCTATGGGCCGCACTTCTAATACCATGAAGCGCGTCCATAGCCTGACTACCAGCGGCACTGGTGTCCAACGAATCACTGGACACGGATTCACCGCAGTCCAGCGGCTCCAGCACGGCAGGCGGGACCACAGCCGCTTTCACTATGGCAGGTGTCGGCATTCCGGGAGGAGCCGCACCTAATGCCGCCGGGATGCCGCTAGGAACCATAAAACACGGCTCCACCAAAAACACGGGTTGCACGAAATCCGGAATGAAAACGGAACGTCGACATCACCATCCGCTTGGCAGACCCATACAAAACCCGAGGGAGATCCCTGGGATGTACTGGGCATAGTCGTCATCGAGATATCCGGCATGCCGGAATCTTCCATCAGAAGATGATCTTCCTCCTCCCCCGTCGACTCCTGAGCCAACGACAGAGAAGGGACAGGTGCTCGTCCCTCCGCAGAACTAGCTGGACCACCTAAAGGTTGCCCTGCACCAGCCTGCATCGTCGGGACTGTGGAATGCAATGACTCGAACATTGCCTTGAACTGGGCCACCCATACGCCCAGTGCTGAATCCATGCGAGTATTCAGATGACCTTCCAGTCCTCTCAACGACGCCTGATCCAGCTTAGCCGCCTTGTCCCTCGCAATCCTCTCCAAGCATGCACGTCGATCACGATCGAATTCCGCCACCATCTCCGATGACCACTTGGCGCACACATCACAGGGACTTCCAACCTTGCACTTAGCGCAGACCACACAATGATGGCCTGAATACTTCCGCTTCATGAACCTGTTGCACTTCTGGCACGTGTCCTAGTTCTTGGCTTTCTGTGAACACAGAGAAGAATTAAAACGCTGCACATGAAAAACGATGACGAGCAATACGCACAATTGACTTGATTGTAAAATAAATTACTTAGAAAACATTAACTTTCTCTTAAATTAATGATAATCAAGCCATAGGCAGGAAAATATTTGAAACTTTTTTAAGTGAAAATTAATAAACACAACTTGGAAGTTAACTAACGTTAATACAGCCAAGAATTAAATGCCGATCACTATAAACACCCTCGACAATGAAGTGAAAGCTAAAAATCGGCATAAACAGAGTGCATAGATACGCAAAGCCAAGTGAAATAAACATCAAGGGCGCAGCCATCTTGGCTAAGAGCGCATCCATCATGGAAAGAACCGAGTCGCAAGAGAAAAGGACCGAGTACCCGGATTAACACAAAAAAGTTAACGGGTACCGAGCGACTCCAACAATGGCTACCATTTTAGAATAATGTGCCAATTTAAGGAAATTTCAAACAGTCATTGTGGCACGAATGTATAAATTCTAGATTGATACAACCTGCCCCTGTGATGATTTCCCTTTATCTTCCATGATGTCAACAATAACGCACTCCAACAACGCTTAAATTCAGTTAAAATTGAAAGTTTTAAGAGCTTGAAAAAACGTGACATTCTTAAGTCGCAAAATAGACGAATCTGACTGTGATTGAGAATTGACTCGGTACGTGCGGCTATGGTAATTCCCGGACACAGTGTGGGCAGGACCAGGAGAGTGTGGAGTTTTAATTGTTTATTTTGAGCTAGACTAGATAATAGACATTATCCTAATAGTACATCTGGTAAGTATTATTCGAAGTAGAATGTTGGTGCTGTCAATGATAGCAACATATTTCACACAAATTATTGTCAAAGTATAAAAACAAACTTTTCCCTACTCTCTCCAGGAAATTTACACACTCGCGTTAAACAGCATTGAAATACAGGCTTTTGAATGTACTGCCAGAGCTGGAGGACAAATGGCCATTTGCACGAGAAGTTATTGGTTTGCTTGGTGTCTATCGAGTCCATGATTCCAGGTTCCATTCACGTCATTCTAGGCTGGTTTTATTTCAGTCATTGGTAACTTACCAAGTTTTTACACTAGTACCCATTTATACTCCTGGGTGGAGAGAGGCAACGAGGAGAGAAGGAGACTACCTATGTTTCCAGTGGTCGTCAGTTGGGTGAACGGAGACGCTATGCCGGGGTCGCCGGTTTCACAGCTCTGCTCATTACCGCCTGAGCTACCGCCTCCTGTTGGCCATTTGCACGTGCAGGCAGGGCTTCTTTTTTTTTTAGAAATCCTGACCTGTACAGACAATAGACTCAACGAATATGGCGTCCAATAGTTAAAATGATTGGAGTCAGGCCATTGCATGTTGGGTAGCATTGCACGCTGGGTAGCACTGCATGCCGGGTAAATTGAACCGGCATCTCATATCTCGTGCAAAAGTGTCTATATTTAATGGGACACGAGAGCTTTAACTTGCGTACGAGCTGTAATATAGGCTTCAAAGAATTAACAACAAAGCGCATACCTGTGATGTACGGACGTGAAATGGAAAGAATTTATTATGCAGCGATGGCCACGTCATGATCTGAAACAGAGAGTGAAGCACGTCAAAAACATAACATGCTTTATGTCCTATATAATCATAAACTTTCATAAATATTATGGAATAATTTGTGCTTCTATTCAACTCTTGAAACTAGTCGGATGATAAGTATTGTAGTTAGATAATGTACGTATCATACAAAATGAACTGTAAAGACAATGAAAGATGTCAGACAAGTAGTAAATTATAAACGTTCATAAATATTATGGAATAATTTTTGTGTTTCTTTAAACAGGTTCAATGATTAGTAGGGCCTATTATAAATAGACAATGGACAATACAAAATTATTGATAAACACGTTGCCTCCCTCTAACAACATATGCCTATCTGACTGAATAAGGTCTCATGAAACACACTGGTACCGCTAGTAGTAGTGGTAGTAGTAGTAGTAGTAGTAGTAGTAGTAGTAGTAGTAGTAGTAGTAGTAGTAGTAGTAGTAGTAGTAGTAGTAGTAGTAGTAGTAGTCTACGTCGTCGCCGCTGCATCCGCCATTGGCGTAGTAGTAGTGTTAGTTTTTATTATTGTCAAGTATTAGTTCTATGAACCCTGTCATTGACGACACACTGGCACTAGGATATAGCTCATTCATCATCTGGAATGTAATTTTACCTTTTTCAATTATCGACCTGAGTGGGGTTCGAACCAGGCAATTCTCCATCACCTTCCGCCTAGCGTTTGGGAACCTCAGCACTCGGCTCCCAAACACTAGGCAGAAGGTGCCGGAGAATTGCCTGGTAGTAGTAGTAGTAGTAGTAGTAGTAGTAGTAGTAGAAGCAGCAGCAGTAGTAGGTGTAGTGCCGTGACTCCAAATATATTTTAATTCCACCAGTTTATAACACTATTTACAGTCTGTTCTGGATAAAGAATAACATACCATCATGAAAATATATCCCAATACAGCAATGAGATTTTCTACACCATTCACAGTCTTCTCACGTGCCCAGTTGTCCATTACCTTTAAAGCCACCAGCACCATTACAGGAGTCGCCCAGAACCTGTGGACATAAGAAACAATGTCTATAAAACTAGGATCTCTTGCAAGTCATAAGATGTAAAGTCAATCAAATAACAGTGATGTGTTTATTACCTTCATGTTGAAAATCGTTGAGATTGTATCAAGAGATTTTTTAAAGGGATGCTAATTTCATCTGAAATGCTGTATTGTACCGATAGATTATGGTTTATAGATTCCATGTCAGTCTTATCATGTAACAGTCCCTTATCGGTATCACAATTATCTGCTTTGTAATATCGCGTAAATCCTGAACAGTGATCGCCACCATTTTGTCTCCTCAAATGTGTGTGATGCTGTGTAAGTGCCAATGCATCATATTCTTTCTTATGTAATACTTATCACGTTAAATATTTAAAAACTAATATGACTGGAAGTTGCAGCTGCCATAGGCAATATTGAACAGCTTACATTTATGATTGCTCTTATACAACATTGCCAAACTATAGCTGGCACATCTATGACTGAGCGTATATATAGGTATGTACCGAGGCAGACAGATTGAAGGAAATTTCAATTTCCCTTTCTCCGAGATCTAACAATACAGCTGGCCCTGACAGCTGGCTCTAGGACTATAGACTTAGAAAGCTTTACCGACTCCTGGAATCGGGTACTCGGCTCCCAACTGCCAAGTACCCATCTACCATGAAGCTCATATTGTTTGCATAGCCACAAAACAAGAGAAACCCATGGCTTGCCTCCGTGGGGCTGGGAGGCTGGGTCCGTAATAGAATGGTGAGTATTGTTAGATCTCGGAGAAAGGGAAATTGAAATTACCTTCATTCTCCTTCGATCAATACTTACCATTCTATTACTTCTGATATACACCAGATTTGGTCAGTAACCTGTTGGGAAGGGGCAAGCCATAACAGCTACTTTTGCCCCTTGGAGAAAGAGCTAGACTTAAACTTGACTAATGGAGACCTAAAAGGACCATCAAGTTAACGGAACCGAATCACATTCGCATCACTCCCCCCCCTTTTTTTTTCTCCTAAGAAAAGGGAGGGAACTCATGAACATGTATCTCGCCTGAAACACAAATATGCCAAGAGGGTTAACTGCTCTATATATATGCATTAGCCTGGGAATGAGCATGAATATATAAAATGAATGAACATATTATATAGACATAATACAAAAAACTCTCAATCTTGAATTACCTCATGATAAATGGATTCCAGATGTGGCGCCTCCAACCATTCACTTGTCTGGCCATCAGTGACACAATCTGGTTGTCATCCTCTCGCTCGACCATGTCTGCTTCTTAATTCTTTCTTACAAAAGTGAAAAAAGGGAGAAGAGAAGTGTGGTCACTTAACTTTCGTTTCAAAACAGCTAAAGCAAGTGGATTGGCTGAGTCTGACACATCCCTCATATAGTAATCCGTGAAAGAGGACTCAAAGTGCCATTGTGCAATGGCCATTATGTCCTCTAACAGAACACCATTATAAAGGGCGGTCGAGGCGGCTATTCCTCTAACATCGTGTGCCCTTGCGCATTGCACCTGGTGCCCAGTCGCAATCTCATGGGTAGTCTGAATGCATTCGACTACCCAACGAGATAGAATCCATGGATGCGGCACCATATGGCTTCGTATGGCAGATCCACAGATGTCTATCATTCGACCATAACGAGTCTGTCCATTTTATGTACTTAGTCAAAGCACGGACTGGGCACCAGACACTGGCATCACGATCAAACCTTGTTAGTTTCGGTATAATGATTGGTTTGCCGGGATATCTCAAAGATTGATTCTTTGACATAAACTCTGCTCTTGGCAGAAGACACAGACCCTCACCGGAGACAATAAATCGGTCCCTCTCTGCTGAAAGTGCATGGATCTCACTGCGCCTTCTAGCTGAGGAAGCTGCAAATAGAAAAACCGCCTTCAGAGTCAAATGCTTTAGACTAGCCAAACGCAACGGTTCGAAAGGGTGCTTGGCCAGTACATTAAGCACTAAAGATAGACTCCAGGCTGGAATGACTACCGGTTGTCTCGGTCGGAGATTGCTCATTCCCTTCACCATCACATTTAACTGGGCCACCTCTGGACTATCCCTGTTGACTAGACAAGGGATAACTGATGCCAAAGCTGACTTGTAATGGGAGCTAGTCCTGAAAAGAACAGCTCACAGAGAAAGTCTGCTATTTGCTGAATAGTGGATTGAAAGGTATCAATACCTTTTCTTCACACCAGTCTGCAAATCTGTTAACGTTGTTGTTATATGACTTGAAGGTTGACCTCCTTCTCGCAGCCACGATGAAATCAGCAGCCTGTCGAGAAAGGCCTTCCAACGTGGAACGTTGTTTGATAACATCCACGCAGTCAATTTGAACATTTTGGGACGCTCGTGTAGGAAGCATCCCTTGGCCTGGGAGATTATGTTCAGAATCTTGGGCAACTGCATTGGGTTTTCCACCACCAGATCTAGAAGATCCGTGAGCCACGCCCTGCTTGGCCAATACAGCGCTATTAGCAGGACCAGACACGGTTCTTCCCTGATCTTCACCAATACCTTCGGCGATTTATGTATGATACTACCGTCGAATTGTCTGACCATATCAATATCACCTTGCCCCTGATCATCGGAAGAAACTCTTCCAACGCCAGTTCCACTGCCATCATTTCCAACAGATCGATATGCAGCTGGCTCTCCTGGAGAGTCCATGTGCCCGAGACCTGGTGTTCTCCCAGGCAGGTCCCCCCCCCCCAGCGATGCATCCGTGTACACGGACAGCTGGGGATGGGGTAGGTGCAGCGAAATCCCTACTAGGAGATTCTGACAGTCTTTCCACCATACAAGATGCGACATTATTGGCTCCAAAACTGGCACCAGTTTTGACAGGGGTTCTGTTCTCTGTTTCCACAGAGACATCAGATACAACTGGATAGGTCTTCACATTAAAGCAGCGTACGGGATCACCTGCTCCATGGAGACCATCATGCCGAGCATCTGAAGAAACCGCCTCGCCTGAATGTGGTTTCCCACTCGAAAACTCTTGAGGATGGCTAACAGAGACACCACTCTGGGCTCTGACGGGTAAACACTGCCCTCCTCGAGATTGAATCGCATCCCCAAATAAACGAAATGTTGAGTGGGCGTCAACTCGGATTTCTCCTTGTTGACTATCCAGCCTAGATCTGAAAGTAACTTCAGAGTCAGAGTAGTATCCACGTTCAACCTGGCTGCCGAGTCTGCCTTGATCAGCCAGTCATCTATGTAGGTGTGTAGCGCCACGTTCTCTTTTCTGAGAAACGCTGTCACCACAAGGACCACTCTTGTGAAAACCCTCAGAGCTGTCGACAGGCCAAACGGGAGAACCATAAACTCCCATACTTGATTCTGAAACGCAAATCTCAGAAACCTGTGACAACTCCTGTTGATCGGAATGTGGAAATATGCATCTTTCAGATCGATCGATACACACCACATTCCCTTCCTCAATCCTGCCATTACCGACCTCGGTGTTTCCATCTGGAACCGAGGCGTATGGATAAACCAATTTAATGGCCTGAGATTGAGTATGGGTCTCCATCCCCCTGTGCTCATGGGGACAAGGAACATATTGGAATAGAAGCCTGGAGTGTTCTGGTTCGCTGGTTTTATTGCTCCCTTCAGAAGCAAACCCGACACTTCGTTTTGAACGGCTTCTAACTTGTCTGGTTCCCGTGGTACGGGTGTCCAGACAGGTGCCAAAGACAGATTCTGCGGCGGAAAGTCCGACCACTCCGGCATGTACCCCTGGGATAACCATCCCAGGACCACACTGTCTGACGTCACACCTCGCCAGGCCTCGACGAAACGCATGAGCCTTCCACCCACCATAGACGCCTCGATGTCTAACAGGGTTGTCCGGCTCGCGGTCCGCTCCCCCCCCCCCTTTCTTAATGAGAGAGAGAGAGAACCATTTCCGTCCTGGCTCGGCAGGTATAACTGGCACCGCTGTTCCTGTCGCACAGGTGCGGTCCAGGCGGATATGAAGGGAGCTTTCGTACCCTCAGGTACGATCCGCTCCCTTCTTTCCGCCCTTGGAGGACTTACCCTTACCCTTCCCCTTGCCCTTCCCACCTCTATGGCGATCCGGAGCAACATTGGGGAGGGTAGGGGCCTCCGCAACCTTCCTCGCTTTCTTAGCCGGCGGCAGCTGAGAAAATCCAGACGAAGCAGAAGGCGCAGCAGGCTTAGCTTTCGCCTTGCCTTTCTGCTTCTTCTGCTTCTTCGAAGGTTGGCCAGCTAACGGCTTCCCTACAGCCCCTAGTGTGTGCGCTTGCCGCACTAGCTCCAGCTGTAGGTTTACCGCCAACCGATTCTGCGCAATGCTGGCAGTGTCCTCTAGGATGGCCCACGCCTGGCCACTGAAGATGCTAGGCCCTGTCAGGGGTGTCCCAAGAAGACGCTCCCTGACTGCCGTAGCCGGACGCATATGGTCAAGAACCATTTGCCTCCTGGACTTTGTCACACGCGCTTGCACCCTTGCCAGTGCGTCCATAGACAGCACCAAGCCGTCATTGATGCACGAAAGCACCACAGGTGGCACAGGGTGGCCTGCCCCCGCTTCAGCCCACACCAAGTGAAGAAGGCGATACGAATGGTTGACAGCACTCATAGCTGCCCTCACACCCTCATCGCATAGGGACAGGACTTCCTCCTGGTGTGCCTGGTACTTGTCCACAAGTGCCGGACCGGGGCCACCCGCTCCAGCACTCTGAACACCCAGAACCCATCGGTCATCCTCGGTGACCAACCGTTCCACACCATATCTGTCGTATTCCCCCCCCCCCCCCCCCGTGGAATACGACACCTCGCCCGCACTTCCCTGGGAGCTGGCCCTTGGTCATGAGTTGCTTGCCAAAAATAGCCTCTAGCAACTCAATAAACCATGGATAACATCCAATGGATTGGATCCAGGCTGCGGGCAAGATCCCCGTCCTGATCGATGCCACCGATGGACAGGGCGCATCCTCCTCGGCCGTGGTCGAAACCACAGACGGGTCTACCCTGGCTAGCCAAGCCAGAGCCTCAGACCAGTCTATTTCCAAGGAGAACACACCCGTGAACACGTCACCCGTTGAGATGTTCATGGACCTACCAGCCATCGCCTCCCGGCTAGGAGCCGTGGCTGACACGCCAGGAACTCCGGTACCATATGGTTCCACCACCACCCCATGGAACACACCAGTCCATGGAGTAGGCCCGCACGGAAAACCGTGTGGACCCGTAGCAGTCACGGAACCATGGCCAGCCATGGGCGCCAATGGCACCCCATGTCTCACCGCCGGACCAGGTGAGATAGGCGAGTACCACGCCTGGCCCGGCACCGCCATTACCGTGTCGGTTGGCGTCAAACCAACCATCATGGGACCGGTGCCCGGTACCAGATTGCCCTCAACCACGGGCGGAGCCACTGCCCTGGCTTGCGCCAAGCCAGACAGACGGAGGATGGTACCGTCCAGGACGGAATCGACCTCCATATTCTCCACCCGTGGAATCAGAGGCCGCAGCAACCTCTCCTCCTCGGCCTCCTCATCTTCAGACTCCGAAGAGTCGTCACTAGACGAGGAAACAGCGGAGCCTGATGGACCGGCCACCACTACTGGACCACCCAGAGGTGGCCGCAGAGAGACAGAACCCGTCAGGCCGGAGCCCGACGGGACTGCCAGGGGCCTGTATGAGACGGCTCCCTCGGTGACCAGTCCAGAACCCTGTCCAAGGACAGGGCCCGAACCAAGCATGGGAAGAGACTGCCCTACAACGTTCGGCAGCAGGGACGACACCAGCGTGGGCAGAACGCTATGCAGGAAGCCCTGCATAGCCGGACCAAACCACGCCGGCGGTGCCATCTCCGCCACCTCCAGCTGTAGACGTGGAGCGCCCCCAAGGGCCGAAACGGATGCTCCACGATTTGATTTCGGTCCGCCTGACCCCGCGTCAGACCCAGCCAAGTCCTTCTGGGCAAGGAACTTCATCATCATATCAACGGACCACACTCACATATATTACACCTAGTATCCAGGTTACATAATGTACACCGAAAGCAGACATGGTCCTTAAACAGGACCCAGACGAACTTGTGGCACTCGTCACATGATGGCGGGGCTGACTTGGCCTATAAATAAGCACAAACCTACAATAAGCAAGCGGAACGAGACAAAGATGGAAGGAAGGCAGACAATTAATTTTCAAAAAATTTGACCATAAATTAACTGTAACCCTCCCGCACCCCACCCCGCAACATACAGCAATGATCGCATTGATTATGACGACAAGAACGAAGCGGGCAATAATACACCCATAAACTGATCCTCAAGGATGTATCACGGAATCAGGAATCATATCGCATAGCATTCGGGGTATATTTACCAATAAATATAAATTATACTCCTAACGAAAGCCAAAACGATATGTGAAGAAACAACAAAATGTAAACAAACTGATGTAGCACATGGTAAAACCGCAGCCCACACATCTTAATCAAGAATTTTGAAACCACCGATCATTGCAAACAGATCGTGATAACACGCAAAACTTGGAAATTCCAAAGTTTTCTGGTACCATTTTAGTACGCAGCACCCAGAATCAGATGCGCGAATTAATGAAAAAATTTTCTTCACATAAATATCTGAGACACCCGGGTGTGACGTCACCCATTCGGATCTTACGGAGAACGACGTCAGCTGATATTCATGTTCAAAATACCGTAGCAAACACCTATTTTCATATCTGCCGATATATTTTTTGTTGTTAACACACGTCCCAGATTCTTAGGGGTTAGAAATTGGAACATGCGACAAAGACGAAATTTTAGAGACCTAAGTCTTTTAACCATGGAATAATAAGGAATAATACAACCTGGTTATCATCGGCGGCATCCATATTAATCCAAGAAATCCTTTGAGAACGCACAAGCTATCACAATTAATTACAGACAAAAAGACTTAGGCTAAAACTCTTAAGATCTTTCCAACTGCAAAAAGCATGTATCTCTTGTTGCTATGCAAACAAGAATGAGCTTCATGGTAGACGGGTACTCGGCAGTTGGGAGCCGAGTACCCAGTTCGAGGAGTCGGTAAAGCTTTCTAAGTCTATAGTCCTAGAGCCAGCTGTCAGGGCCAGCTGTATATCAGAAGTAATAGAATGATGAGTATTGATCGAAGGAGAATAGGGTTTTTTTCTGATTGGTTGAAAAGTAAATCGCTACTAAAGATGAATATCGTTCGTTGTCGGCATGATAAAAAGCTAACATGCCAGGGATGGAGTATGGGTGGCAATTTCTTTCACATGAATGGTTCGTATAAGATAAGGTGAGATTTTCTTTATACTACTTTTGTAATTTTCAGAAAGCTGCGCACATACATTGTTATCAAACTACAAACAACAAATCTGCCACAAGTGGGAACTATTGGAAGAGTTGTCTCTTTCTATACTGATCTTGATGTACACTACTTAGATGATGTGCTGCACTGTATGTGCAACAGCCTGCGGTGAAAGGATTATAGACAACATATGTACTCTAAACTACTGGAATATCTCTGTTAGTTAGAGGATTAGTCAGGATGTCTAAGGTCATAATGTCATGGATTCCATTCCAACCATTCAGGATTTCATATGTGGAGCATTTCCCTTTCTGTTATATGATTGAGCACAGTGTTGACTGAAGGATAAAACCAAACGAGGGCGCTTTTTTCTCAACATTTGGGTTTAAGCTCGAAATGAAAATCCACCACTGCCGCCGCCAGTCACTACTACTACTACTACTACTACTACTACTACTACTACTACTACTACCACTACCACTACCACTACCACTACTACTACTACTACTACTACTACTACTACTACTACTAATACTACTACCACCACCACTCCCAACGCCACCGCCACTGCCACTACTACTACTACTACTACTACTACTACTACTACTACTACAACTACTACTACTACTACTACTACTACTACTACTACTACTACTACTACTACTACTACTACTTTTAATATTTCAACAAAATCATATTCTCACCATATAGTATAAAATCCTGCAAGTGGGGTGTAAAACTTGGTTTTCTCTGGGTAGTGCTTGACGCTAAAGAACACAGCATAAAGAAACCACAACCATCCAAGAATCCTGAGCCCAAGAACGCAATAGCCAGGTACGCTCTCATAGAAGTACAGCACTGCCGCGGGATCCATTTGCTGTAAAAGCAGATTAAAATGGCACTATAATAAACAGCCTAAGCTGCGTTAACCTGGCACGCACGATGCGGATTGCGGAACTCGGAACGGAAAGCAGGTACGCGGAATGCAGGTAAAATATCACGTGTACCATTTACCTGCACGCGGTATCATTGCGTTATTTTATTGCATTTTTATTGGTAATATTGCGATATTTCTATCAAATTTCTTTCAAAAGCGACAACACATTTTTTACGCTTTGATATTTAGCTTTACACTGAGACCATTACAAAATGTGTATGTACAGATGCGAGAGATGAAGATTCAAAATGGGCGGATACTGACGACTAGATTCAAAATGATACCTTGGCCTAATCTAACAACATGTAATTATAATATTACTGATTTCCTAATTTTTTTGACAAATTAGTTATAATTTTAGACGATGTATCAGCTTTAGCTACTTAGATTACCCTTTCGTTGGTAGGTTACATGTGCTCTATTCCGCAATGGAATATTTTCCATCCGGAAAAATCGCTACACTGAGCGATCGGTTTTTCCGCATCCCGCCGTTCCGCATTCCACATACCGCTTACCGCGTGCAGGTAAATGGATGATGGAAAATAGTAAAGAGCGATCTGAAGTATATTCCGCGTTCCATTTCTGCAACCCGCATTCCGCATGACAGGTAAACGCAGCTTTACAATCCATTCATTCAATGATAGTCATAAACTAAAGGTGATCACACATCATTTCTTACATTAAATGATTTTTGGGACCGCAGGATGTTGGTAATTTAAGACTGATAATTTTAGAACCATCCATTTAAAAGGGTAACCGTATTTCGCCACGAAAGGAAGGTGTCCTAATTACACACCAGTCTATATATCAAAGTCTGTATATAGCTGTGGATTAGAGGGTGGGAACAAATATTCATACTTTGTAAGACACAAGTGTGGGCTTGTCAAACTACATATATCTTGTGGAGCACATCAGACATATAAGTGGGCATGGGGATTGCAAGGTTCCCAGTCCAGTGGTGGAACCAAAATGTCAACAAATATAGGCCTACCATACAAACGATTTAGCGTGCGTGCGTTTTTCGTTTGTGAGTGTATGTGTGCGACCCTTCGTGCGTGGGTGCGTGCGTGCTTGCGAGCGTGCGTGCGTGGGTTTTTTATTGCAGCGCTTACAATTTCCAGCCATATGAATAGCGCCCCGTAACTTATACAATAGAGACAAATGAAGATTGTGATTTTGATGATTCCTCCACTTGACAGCTTCCCGCGCGTGATGGTGTAACCTTTTCCTATCAGGATCAACAGCAGGAGAAACACAATCTCGGAGGCAGCGTTAAACATGCGAGCTGTAATTGAAAAAAATTAAATTATGTATTTTCATTCATTATGTTTTTTAAATTTTTACGAGGCCTATTAATACATTTCTTTATTTGAATTATTTAATTCATCTTTCCAGTTTATCCATCAATCACGTGACCTTCATAACCAACTAAGCGGTGTGTAGGCTGGCGTCATAATCATGACGTCATGAATGATCGATATAGCCCGTCTTTACCGCTTAATAGTCCGACACATTGTACGAAATGCATGTCTTAGCTATTTAATAAACGTGCTGTTGAATATTTTGACACTAACTTGACTGGGCGCTGTTGCTGCCATAGGCACCAACAGAACCAAGTCAAATTAGTTTCAAAATATGCAACAGCTTACCTGCATAGTTTTCTGAAAAATGGTAGTCAGGTAGTTCAGAGATCGATCAGTCCAAACACGAGCGATGTATGGATGGAGCTTAGCTAGAGATAGGCGGGGCATAGTTAAAACTGGAAAGGTCCATTATCGGCCGGCAAATCGGAATAAAGAGAAAGCGCGTCTCTTTATTCCTTCTTTGCTCCATTCCTTCTTTGCTTCATTACAATTCTTCCAGTCAGCCAGTCAACCAGCCAGCCAGCCAGTCAACCAGCCAGCCAGCCAGCCAGCCAGCCAGTCTTTGGATCATTTTATTTTATGTTGTCATGCTATATGCTACCCATCCATGTATATCTACTTTCATCCCGCGTTATAAGGCGGTTGAATCGATTTTATCCCTGAATTCCAAGAATCCAAATGGCAAGGTATAACTATGCGCCTACGGGTAGACAAGGGCGGCGGCAGCAGCAGCAGCGGCAACAGCGCCAGCCAGTCAAATTAGTTTCAAAATATTCAACAGCTTACCTGTATAGTTTTTTGGAAATTGAGTCAGGGTGTTCAGAGATCGATCGATCCCAACACGAGCGAAGTGTGGGTGGAGCTTAGCTAGAGATGGGCGTGGCATAGCTAAAATGGAAAGGTCCATTGAATGTTTTAATTTGCGGTTTTTGAATGACCACTCACTTACCAACCACTACTGTAGCGTGCTGTTCATATCCGCTCGATGCGTATTTCCCGTACGCAATACACATCAGGAACAGATGAAACCAGTAAAGCGCGAGGGAACTCATATACAGTTTGTATGTCGTGTGAAACAGTTGTTTTGTAGCCAGCTTTACTGCAATAAAGATTAACATATTAAAGTGACATGACTAAGATATCAACACATAAAATTGCTTTGCATTTCTGATTGTTTACTAAGGTGAATGTGGTAGGGCTGAGATCAATATAGTAATTGTCACAATGTTTCAAGTGACAGTTGGCTATAGGATCGAATTCAGTCAAAGTTCTCGACAATGGACATTTCCATTTGTAGCATCTCTAGCTAAGCTTCACCCGTGTTGGGATGGATCTCTGAACTCCCTGACTATCAATTTCCAGAAACCTATACAGGTAAGCTATTGAATATTTTGGAACTAATTTGGCAGGGCGCTGTTGCTGCCTATGGCAGCAACAGCGTCCAGTAAGATTAGTTTTAAAATATTCAACCGCATGTTTATTAAATAGTAGAGACATACAGTTCGTACAACGTGTCGGACTATTAAGAGTTAAAGACGAGCCAAATAGAATCATTTATGACGCCATGATTATGACGTCATCCTACACGCCACTTACTGATTATGACGTCATATGACGTCAGATGATAGATGGATACTCTGGAAAGGTGAATTACTCCGTCTCCATGATATTCAGTAGAACCATTACATAACATAATATCAAGCGTGACTGTTTCCTGCCTTTTGTATTTTTGTATTTAGTATATTTTATAATTGCATATCAACTTATAATCGTCAGCATTTGACGGACAGCCTTAACCGGAAGACGTGTGTTTCTTACTGGGTTGTTTCAAATTAACTCATTTGCTTAATAGTCATCAACATGCTGAGACAGGAGGGTAGTAGTAGTAGTAGTAGTAGTAGTAGTAGTAGTAGTAGTAGTAGTAGTAGTGGTGGTGGTGGTGGTGGTGGTGGTGGTGGTGGTGGTGGTGGTGGTGGTGGTGGTGGCGGTAGCGGTAGCGGTAGCGGTAGCGGTAGCGGTAGCGGTAGCGGTGGCGGTGGTAGTGGTAGTGGTAGGGGTAGTAGTAGTAGTAGTAGTAGTAGTAGTAGTAGTAGTAGCAGTAGCAGCAGCAGCAGCATCATCATCATCATCATCATCATCATCATCAGCAGCAGCAGCAGCAGCAGCAGTAGTAGTAGTAGTAGTAGTAACCTTAGAAGTAGCAGTAGCGGTAGCAGTAGCAGTAGCAGCAGCAAGAATATCAGCAGCAGCAGCAGCAGCAGCAGCAGCAGCAGCAGCAACAACAACAACAACAACAACAACAACAACAACAACAACAACAACAACAACAACAACAACAACAACAACAGAATAACTTACGTGCTATGTACATTGATATCAGTATCATGAGCAGCATTAACAGCAGGGTTGCAATGTCCACAGGTAGAATATCTGGTAACGAAAACATAAAATATGCGCTAAGCAAAATAAAACCTGCGCAGTTACTGCTAGGTCCTACTGTAAAGGCAGGAACGGCAACAACAACAACGTATGTTTACTAATATGGTGGGTTAGGGAATGCGGAAACATCATCATTATCACCGTGTATTTCCACATTATATCAATATATTCAATATATTCCCAATGTATTTGCGCCTATGAATATATATCATGTACACATTATAGAATAGGATCGCTATTGAAATATTCATACCCCCAAATATCTGATGTCACCATTTTTGTCAAATATGCTACGCACGCGTGCCCACGCGCACGAACACCTACACACGCGCGTGAACGCGTACGTATTTGACAAAAATGGTGACATCAGATATTTGGGGGTATGGATATCTATATAGTAATATAAAACGTGTTAATACTTACAGAATTCATCCGCAGAGAACTCTTTGTGCAACAGGTCATCGCCATTTGTCATGTGCACATCATAGACAATGTCCAAGCCCTGAAACGTGTCAATCATACAGATAAAGTACTCCCCATATACACTAGATAACTTACTTAGTCATTCTGTCACTTACTCAGTCAGTCACTTATTCATTCATTCATTCATTCATTCATTCATGCAGTCGGTTGGTCGGTCGGCCAGTCAGCCGCTCATTCATTCTGTCGGCCGGTCGGTCAGGCATTCAATCAGTAAGCTGGTCGGTCGGTCGGTCAGTCGCTTAGTCGGTCGGTCGGTCAGCCAGAAGGCCAACTTCCTATCACTCGCTCAATCGTCCATGCCCTTGCTCAATCTGTTGTTCACTCGATTGATCGCTCACTCGCTCCACCGCGATCTCTTTCTCGCTCGTTGACACGCACGCACGAACGCACGCACGCATGCACGCACGAGTGTGCACACACGCGTGCATACACTCACACACTCGCACAATCACGTGCTTCGTCACTCATTCCCTCCCTCCCTCCCTCTCTCACTCATTATCGCTCACTCAGTCACTCGCCCAGTCTGGCACTCTCTCAGTCCCCCGATTGCTGACTCGCTCACTCGATCATTCCCTCACACGCCACTCATTCGCTCATTCACCTACACACACAGTGCACGTACGCACTTGCGCGCGCGCGTGGGCCATGCACGCTTGGTTGCTCTGGTATCCATGCCTCCTTATTAATACTACTAGTATTTACTACTTTCGAGTCGCAGTTGGCCAGCGCGATATACCACCATCTTTCCCGGACTGTCCGAAACGTCCTGAAATCTGTGCAATTGAACCAGTCCTCTCCATCCAATTGGTACACTTTACATAGGGCTGTATAGGATGGTGACAGAGTGATTATCTGCCCTAGTTCCTTTGTCAATCTGTTCCGTCGATCGAAGCAGCCCTGAAGCAGAAAGACAATGTTCATTATTGGTACTAAAAGCATGAGATGCTTGACACTTTAACACTCATATCAGCTAAGAACGGCTTCTGCAGTGGTCTTGAGAAATGTCCATCTGCAGATGTAGTCTTCTCTTGGTCTGCAAATGGAAATTTTCTATGAGAATATTGAAATTTTCTTTAACAAATTCGATGGATAAAGGGTTAATATAGTATTGCTCTTCCGGTGACACAAAATGTAAATTTGATCTGAAGATAGGTAGATAGATAGACGGCTAGGCAGGAAGCGAGCAGAGAACTCGAGCGCTACCGTCACACATGGTGTATCACAGACCGCGGAACAGGCATCGTACCAACATAGAGAGCAACATCACCAAGTCAAATTAGTTTCAAAAAATTCAAGAGCTTACCTGTATAGTTTCCTGGAAATTGATAGTCAGATGGATCGATACCAACACGAGCGTGATGTGGGGTGGAGCGTAGCTAGTGATGGGAGGGGTATTGCTAAAATTGGAACGGTCCATTGAGATCGTCTAGAAGGCATTTGGACCTTTTCCAAAGCCAACATAGTACGGATCATCTCAGCAAATGTATTAAATGGCTAAAATAAGTCAGATTATTCGGCCGATGGCGCACATATTGTACATAATGTACAGACGTACAAGAAAATGTAGGCACCTACAGCTGGATGCAAAATCTAATGAAATCATTACAGAAGGAACTGAGACGTGTTTACTGGACTGGACTTACATAGAGGAAAGTTCCTCAACTCACCATAACGAAAGCCCAGTACGCTGGTATGAAATGCTGCTGGATTTCAATTAAAGGTGCACGTTCACAGCAGATTCATTGAAAATAAAATTGTTAAAATTGTATACTTTTAGAAGATTAAATTGTGTGCCGAGATATAAAGAAACGAAATAAATCTTAACATGTGATGATTGCATTGCGAATAAATTAATATAATTTTTTAAGTTGTGAAATTGAAATAGAGACACGAGCCCCTAATTCAACTTTGCAACTAAAAACTTGTAATAATTTCTACGGAATGAAATCATTATATGATAAGATTTATTTCGTTTCATTACATAATTTAAGCCTCAAAGTATACAATTTTAACAATTTTATTCTCAAGCAATCTGCTGTGAATGTGTACCTTTAACTCTTTAACCATCGAATTTGTTCAAGAAAATTTCTACTTTCTCATGGAAAATGTCCATTTGCAAACCAATAGAAGACTATTTTTGATAATTTACCACTGGAATGACTGGTTTGGTTATCGAGCCAGTCATTCCAGTAGTAAATTAAAAAATAGTCTTCTCTTGGTCTGCAAATAGACATTTCTTAAGCCTACTGCAGAAGCCATTTTCGGCTGATATGAGTGTTAAAGGGTTAAGCATAATTGAAGTGAATGTCGTGGTGCAGCTCTCCTGTGAAATGAGGGCATTCTATATTTAGATCCATTTGATCAAGCAGCGATCTTCCTTAAACGGTTTCAGTCCGGTTTCTGAGAAAACAATAATTCAACTGAATTCAGACAGCAATACAACATTCCTGACGGCATTCCATCATCCAAAGGCATAAATATCCGAGTCAGTGCTGTACAGAATCTTAAGAAACATAACCCAGGTTAACCTACAATGCTAGATCATCCAAGATCGAGGGTTTCATGGAGCTTGTTAAAGATATCTTCGCAATAGTTACTAACACACTCAGGAAATCACTGGGTGGGGTGGGTGGGGTGGTATAAAGGACTTGGGAAGTGCCAATCTTGGGCAACCACGTCTACAAAATGTGGACCGCTATAAGGCATAAAATTGCTTAACAATTTCAATCATTTGTATCTGCTGTAAGGTAATGGAACACATCATCACTAACCATAGAACGAACCACGCCAACCGCGTTAGCTCATTATATCCGCTACACCGTGGATTGTACAGCAAACTATCCTGTGGCATTCAAATTATCGATTTCATTGAACATGAGTGAAGGAATACACACAGTCGTACAGGTGACGGACTTCTCCAATGGCTTTGACAAGGTCAGTCACTACCAACTAGCCGATAGGTTAGATCACAATGGTATACGAGGGAACGTCAACACATAGATTAATAATTTGCTATGAAGCAGATCCCAAGCAGCTGTCGTGGAACAGATAATTACATGAATGTAGGATCCAATGTGACTCACAGATCAGTTCTCAGGCCGAGTCTATTTCTATCGTGAATAGATGGCATGGTGAAATGGCTCAAACCAGTTATCCAATTGTTCTCTGACGGTACCATCACCTATCTAACAATTGTTTGCAAAGCGGACACTATATCGCTGCAAAACGACCGTTTTAAACTGGCACACACTACGGCTGGAAGATGGAAAATGCCATTTCATCCAGAAAGGTGTAATGCTCTAGCCACCTTCAGGAAATCTAATAGTATACCAAATAACAATAAGGTACACGGCCACAAACTAAAATCAATACACGGTGTGAAATGCCTGGGCTGCAATATTACCTCCGACAATCAAGCGGGTGGGGAGGGGGGGGGGGGGAGGGAGAACACATTAATGGCATCTCAGTCATCTGTAATAAAGGAAATATTACTATTAGATTCCTAAGACTGTGTCTGTACTACTACTAAACAAAATCTTCAAAGAATATCACGCCTAGGTGCCGTCCATAAAATTAAACTCGCCATTGATCTATTGAAACGTTGTTATATGTACAATATTTACATCATCTTGTTCAGTTTTAGAATGTCGTCTCACAGATGTAGGTCTTGAATATCTCTACATCAGTGGCTGTGATTGATTCGTCACCGAGGTTGTTCCATATATTACTGATACATTTCTAGGCAGGAAGGAGCTGTGGTACTTGCTAACTGTTGCTTATTATGGTTGTAGCTTCAGTGGGTGACTGCGTTTGGTGATATGTATGTTGACCGACTTAAGATGGTATTCTGTTGGTATATATAGCTACTTGCCCAGGTCGCACGTTGGTGGATCTCAAACTGTTGAAACATATTCGATTTTCGGTCTACCAAACGATTAGTAGGCACGTTCTAAGCTGTAGCATGAACAACGGAGCAAGGTCAGTAACGGAAAATGCACACAAATCGCTAGAAAAAAATCCGGTGATCCGTACCATCAGAAAGACATCAACCGATTGGAGCTGGTACACAGACGTAGGTGCAGACATATGTCGCTCGGACAAAGAAGTGATGCCAATTCTTGCAGCATGTGTGAAAGGAGATAAGAAAATACACAGTTTTCTAACGATTACAAAATATGTCTCCATCACCATCCGGGAGTAGAACGCCCTACCACATGAGATTGTGGCAACCACGACAGTTGGCGCATGCAAGGCTCGTGTACATCACAACACGAAATTGGCACACAGTTATTAACCAGTTTGAAAGTTTTAAATCCGTTTTGATACTATGTTCACCCAAATGTAAAAATTCCCAGACACGTCAATGGTGGGCATCAACCAACATAATTCGAAGAGGCAGAGGTATAGCTGCATGCAGACATATAGACGGATATATATGGGTAAGGTGCGTACTAACTTAAACACATAATGTAGATATACGATCAATCACGCGACAAACCAACCGACTGACCGACCGACCGACCGACCGACCGACCGACCGACCGACCGACCGACCGACCGACCGACCGACCGACCGACCGATCGATCGACCGACAGACATGCAGATAGACTGACTGACCAACAGACCGACCGACTGATACATTAATCAATCAATTCATCAATCAGTAAAATAAATCGTATATATACTTTTGTAAGCATAGGCAGAGATTCGAATTGTTCGTTATTTAATTGATGACATTGGTGTTAATGCTTACCATAGAATCGTTTCCGTAAACGGATGACCATATCGTATCATAATACAGCAGAATCTCTATATTCGCATATTTCTGTTAAATAAAAGACAAATCACATATGTGGTATGAATCAAACGGTAAGCAGATTCAGTTAGCATCGCTATTAACGCATGTACCATATGATGAATAGGCCTATTTACTCTTTAGACGGTACATTTAGAACACTCACTTTAATATCGGGCGTATCTATGCTCCATGTGTGTCTCTTTTGAAACTAATTTGCCTGACAGTTGCTGCTTTCTTGGTTTTACTTCTGAAATTAATTTGACATAATGCTGTTGCTCCTTTTAACCAAGATAGCAGCAACTGTCGCGCAAATTAGTTTCAAAAGAGACGCACAGGGGGCATAGATACACAACAATATTAAAGTGTTCTAAATGTACCTTCTAAAGCGCTAACCAGATCTAATCATATATGCACGTGAGGTTGTCCTAAGCGGAGGGACTAATTATATCAACATCGTTTTCATCACCTTCAGTTGTATAAAATGTATGATGTTTTATTACACTGACACTGGCCATGTATATAACACCAATATACTGTTACAGTCCCTAACAGAAACAGTGTAGGCATATATGCTGCTTCCGAAATGAAGATAAATTGTTCATGTAACAGAGCGGTAGAATAGACCTTAATTCTTTAACACTTAAATTTGCCAAAGAAAATGCAGGAAATGTCAATTTCCCTTTCTCCGAGATCTAACAATACTCACCATTCTGTTACTTCTGATATACAGCTGGCCTTGACAGCGGCTCTAGGATTATAGACTTAGAAAGCTTTACCGACTCCTGGGAACCGGGTACCCGGCTCCCCACTGCCGAGTACCCGTTTACCATAGAGCTCATATTGTTTGCATAGCCACCAAACAAGAGAAAACTATGGCTTGCCTCCGTGGGGCTGGGAGGCTGGGTCCGTAACAGAATGGTGAGTATTGTTAGATCTCGGAGAAAGGGAAATTGACATTTCCTGCATTCTCCTTCGATCAATACTCACCATTCTGTTACTTCTGATATACACCAGATTTGATCAGTCACCTGGTGGGAAGGGGCAAGCCATACATGCTAATTTTGCCCCTTGGAGAAAGATTTTAGACTTCAAACTTGACTAACGGAGACCTAAAAGGACCGTCAAGTTCACGGAACCGAATCACATTCGCGTCACAGCCCCCCCCCCCTTTTTCCTCCTAAGAAAAGGGAGAGAACTAACGAACATGTATCTCGCCTGAAAACACCAATATGCCAAGAGGGTTAACTACTCCCTGCATATCGCTTGTATTAGCCTGGAATGAGCATGAATATATACGATGAATGAACATGATACATATACATAATACAAAAAACTCTCACTTGTTGAATTACCTTATGATAACAGGACTTCAGACGTACCGCCTACAACCATTCACCGGTTCGGCCATCAGTGACACAATCTGGTTGACATCCTCTCGCTTGACCATGCCTGCTTTAGGTTCTTTTCTTACCAAAGTGAAAAAAGGGGAAAAGCAGTGTGGTCACTAACTATCGTTTCAAAACAGCTAAAGCGAGTGGATTGGCTGAGTCTGACACATCCCTCATATAGTAATCCGTAAATGAGGACTCACAGTGCCATTGTGCAACGGCCATGATGTCCTCTAACGGAACACCATTGTAAAGGGCGGTCGAGGCGGCTATTCCTCTAACATCGTGTGCCCTTACGCCCTGCACCTGGTGCCCAGTCGCCATCTCATGAGTAGTTTGAATGCATTCGACCACCCAACGAGAGATAGTATCCATGGATGCGGCGCCATAAGGCTTTTTATGGCAGATCCACAGATGTCTATCGTTCGACCGTAACGAGTCAGTCCGTTTCTTGTACTTAGTCAAAGCACGGACCGGGCACCAGACACTGGCATCACGATCAAACCTGGTTAACTTCGGTATAATGATCGGTTTGCCGGGATATCTCAAAGATTGGTTCTTTGACATAAATTCTGCTCTTGGCAGAAGACGCAGACCTTCTCCAGAAACAATAAATCGGTTCCTCTCTGCCGAAAGCGCATGGATCTCACTGCGCCTTCTAGCTGAGGAAGCTGCCAATAGAAAGACCGCCTTTAGAGTCAAATGCTTTAGACTAGCCGAACGCAACGGTTCGAATGGGTGCTTGGCCAGTACATTAAGCACTAAAGATAGACTCCAGGCTGGAATGACTACCGGTTGTCTCGGTCGGAGATTGCTCATTCCCTTCAACATCACGTTTAACTGGGCCACCTCTGGACTATCCCTGTTGGCTAGACAAGGGATAACTGATGCCAAAGCTGACTTGTATCCAGCAATTGTGACGGGAGCTAGTCCTGTAAAGAACAGCTCACAGAGAAAGTCTGCTATTTGCTGAATAGTGGATTGAAAGGTATCAATACCCTTTTCTTCACACCAGTCTGCAAATCTGTTAACCTTGTTGTTATATGACTTGAAGGTTGACCTCCTTCTCGCAGCCGCGATGAAATCAGCAGCCTGTCGAGAAAAGCCTTCCGACGTGGAACGTTGTTTGACAACATCCACGCAGTCAATTTGAACATTTCGGGACGCTCGTGTAGGAAGCGTCCCTTGGCCTGGGAGATTATGTTCGGAATCTCGGGCAACTGCACAGGATTTTCCACCAGCAGATCTAGAAGATCCGTGAACCACGCCCTGCTCGGCCAATACGGCGCTATTAGCAGGACCAGGCACGGTTCCTCCCTGACCTTCACCAATACCTTCGGTAGAAGAATGGTGGGTGGATACGCGTAAGCGTGCATCCCTCTCCAGCTTATCGCCAGAGCGTCTGTATCGACGGCATTTGGATCTGGAATCGGCGATACATATGTCATGATTTGAGCATTTTCCTTTGTGGCGAACAAGTCCACGTTGGGTTTGCCCCAATGCTCGAAGATCCGTCGTAGAACTGGAGGGTTGAGGGACCATTCTGTTGGCAGGATTCTCTGTCTGCGAGACAAAGCATCCGCCAGAATGTTCAATCGGCCAGGAATATGAGCTGCTTTCAAAACAACCGAGTAATTCCTGCACCATTGAATCAAGTGCCACACCCTGATGCACAGGGTGGGCGACCTGGTCCCTCCTTGGCGATTTATATATGATACTACTGTCGAATTGTCCGACCGTATCAATATCACCTTGCCCCTGATCATCGGAAGGAATTCTTCCAACGCCAGTTCCACTGCCATCATTTCCAACAGATTGATATGCAGCTGACTCTCCGGGAGAGTCCATGTGCCCGAGACCTGGTGTTCTCCCAGGCAGGCACCCCACCCTTCCAGCGATGCATCCGTGTAAACGGACAGCTGGGGGTGGGGTAGGTGCAGCGAAACCCCTATTAGGAGATTCTGACGCTGTTTCCACCATAGAAGATGCGATATTATCGGCTCCAAAACTGGCACCAGTTTTGACAGGGGTTCTGTTCTCTGTTTCCACAGAGACATCAGATACAACTGGATAGGTCTTCGCATTAGAGCAGCGTACGGGATAACCTGCTCCATGGAGACCATCATGCCCAGCATCTGAAGGAACCGCCTCGCCTGAATGTGGTTTCCCACTCGAAAACTCCCGAGGATGGCTAACAGAGACACCACTCTGGGCTCTGACGGGTAAACCCTGCCCTCCTCGAGGTCGAATCGCATCCCCAAATAAACGAAATGTTGAGTGGGTGTCAACTCGGATTTCTCCTCGTTGACTAACCAGCCTAGATCTGAAAGTAACTTCAGAGTCAGAGCAGTATCCACGTTCAACCTGGCTGCCGAGTCTGCCTTGAGCAGCCAGTCGTCTATGTAGGTGTGTAGCGCCACGTTCTCTTTTCTGAGAAACGCTGTCACCGCAAGGACCACTCTTGTGAAAACCCTCGGAGCTGTCGACAGGCCAAACGGGAGAACTGTAAACTCCCATACTTGATTCTGAAACGCAAATCTCAGAAACCTGTGCCAACTCCGATTGATCGGAATGTGGAAATATGCATCTTTCAGATCGATCGATACACACCACATTCCTTTCCTCAATCCCGCCATTACCGACCTCGGTGTTTCCATCTGGAACCGAGGCGTATGGATAAACCAATTTAATGGCCTGAGATTGAGTATGGGTCTCCATCCCCCCGTGCTCTTGGGGACAAGGAACATGTTTGAATAGAAGCCTGGAGTGTTCCGGTTTGCTGGTTTTATTGCTCCCTTCAGAAGCAAACCCGACACTTCCTTTTGAACGGCTTCTAACTTGTCTGGCTCCCTTGGTACGGGTGTCCAGACTGGTGCCAAAGACAGATTTTGCGGCGGAAAGTCCCACCACTCCGGCATGTAACCCTGGGATAACCATCCCAGGACCAGACTGTCTGACGTCACACCTCGCCAAGCCTCGACGAAACGCATGAGCCTTCCACCCACCATAGACGCCTCGACGTCTAACGGGGTTGTCCGGCTCGCAGTCCGCCCCCCCCTCTTTCTTAACGAGAGAGAGTGAGAACCATTTCGTTCTAGGCACGACGGGTATAACTGGCACCGCTGTTCCTGTCGCACAGGTGCGGTCCAGGCGGATATGAAGGGAGCTTGCGTACCCTCAGGTACGCTTCGGCCCCTTCTGTCCGCCCTTTGAGGCCTTACCCTTACCCTTCCCCTTGCCCTTACCACCTCTAGGGCGGTCAGGAGCAACATTGGGAAGGGTAGGCGCCTCTACAGCCTTCCTGGGTTTCTTTGCCGGCGGCGGCTCAGAAAACCCAGCCGAAACAGAAGCCGCAATAGGCCTGGCTTTCGCCTTGCCCTTATGCTTCTTCTGTTTCTTAGAAGGCTGTCCGGTTAGCGGCTTGCCCACAGCCCCTAGTGCGTGCGCTTGCCGCACCAGCTCTAGCTGGAGATTCACCGCTAACCGATTCTGCGCAATGCTGGCGGTGTCCTCTAAGATGGCCCGCGCCTGGCCACCAAAGATGCTAGGCCCTGTCAGGGGCGTCCCAAGAAGACGCTCCTTGACTGCCGTAGCCGGACGCATATGGTCAATGACCATTTGCCTCCTGGACTTCGTCACACGCGCTTGCACCCTTGCCAATGCGTCCATTGACAGCACCAAGCCGTCATTAACGCACGATAGCGCCACAGGTGGCACAGGGTGGCCTGCCCCCGCTTCAGCCCACACCGACTGAAGTAGGCGATAGGAGTGATTGACAGCGCTCATGGCTGCCCTCACACCCTCATCGCATAGGGCCAGGACTTCTTCCTGGTGTACCTGGGCCTTATCCACTAGTGCCGGACCGGGACCACCCGAACCGGCACTTTGGACGCCCAGTACCCATCGGTCATCCTCCGTGACCGACGGGACTACACCATACCTGTCGTATTCACCCCGCGGAATACGGCACCTTGCCCGCACCTCCCTGGAGGCCGCAGGGAGCTGACCCTTGGTCATTAGTTGTTTGCTATAAATAGCATCCAACAATTCAATGAACCGTGGATCCAGTCCCACTGACTGGATCCGGGCCGCGGGCAAAATCCCCGTCCTAATCGACGCAACCGACGGACGGGGCGCATCTTCATCGGCCGTGGCCGAAACCACAGACGGGTCAACTCTGGCTAGCCACGCCAGAGCATCAGACCAGTCTAACTCCGAAGAAGATACTCCCGCAAACACGTCACCCGTTGACATGTTTACGGGTCTGCCAGCCATGGCCTCCCGGCCAGGAGCCACGGCTGACACGCCAGGCACTCCGCTACCACATGGTTCCGCCGCCACCCCATGAAACACTCCGGTCCATGGGGTAGGTCCGCACGGAAAACCGTACGGACCCGTAACCGTCGCGGAACCATAGCCGGCCACGGGCGCCAACGGCACCCCATGTCCGGCTGCCGGACCAGGCGAGATAGGTGAGTACCACGCCTGGCCCGGCACACCGGTTCCCCTAACGGCTGGTGACAAACCAAGCCGCGCGGAACCGGTGCACGGTAACGGATTGGCCTCAGCCGCAGGCGGAGCCGCTGACCTGGCTTGCGCCAAACCAGACAAATGGAGGCCGGTTCCGTCCAGGACGGAATCAACCTCCATATTCTCCACCTGCGGCTTCACGGGCCGCAGCAACCTCTCCTCCTCGGCCTCATCGTCTTCAGACTCCGAAGAGCCGTCACTAGACGAATAAACCGTGGAGCCGTCCGCCAACCATCCGAAGAGCCGTCACTAGACGAATAAACCGTGGAGCCGTCCTGGCGGACGGCTCCCACACCTGACGGACCGGCCACCGCTACTGGACCACCCGGAGGTGGCCGCAGAGAGACAGAACCCGTCTGGCCGAAGCCAGACGGACCCGCCAGGGGGCCGTACGAGACGGCCCCCTCGGTAACCAGTCCAGAATCCTGTCCGAAGACAGGATCCGTACCAGGCATGGGGAGAAACTGCCCCCCAACCTTTGGTAGCAGGGACGACACCAGCGTGGGCAGAACGCTATGCAGAAAACCCTGCATAGCCGGACCAAACCACGCCGGCGGTGCCATCTCCGCCACCTCCAGCTGGGGACGTGGAGCACCCCCACCGGCCGAACCGGGCGCTCCACGATTTCCTCTCGGACCGCCTGACCCCGCGTCAGACCCAGCCAAGTCCTTCTGGGCAAGGAACTTAACCATCGTTTCGACGGACCACACTGCACAAACATTACACCTATGATCTATATTACACAGGGCACACCTAAAACAGACATGGTCCTTGAACATAACACGGACAAACTTATGGCAGTCGTCACATGATGGCGGGGCTGGCTTGGCCTATAAAATAAGCACAAACCTACAATAAACAAGCGGAACGAGACACGGATGGAAGGCAGACAATTAATTTTCAAATATTTTGACTCATAAATTAACCGTAACCTCCCGCACCCCACCCCGCCACGTTACAACAACGATCGCATTGATTATGACGACAAGAACGCGGCGGGCACAACACACCCATAATAGATCCTACAGGATGTGTAACGGCTCCAGGAATCATATCGCATAGCATTCAGGGTATATTTACTAATCAATATAAATTATACTCCTAACGAACGCAGCACGATATGTGAAGAAAACAACAAAATGTATAACAACTGCTGTCTCACACGGTAAAACCGCAGACCACGCATCTACTCAAGAATTTTGAAACCACCGATCATTGCAAACCGATCGTGATCACACGAAAAACTTGATCATTCTAAAGTTTCCGGTACCATTTTTTAGTACGCAGCACCCAGAATAAGATGCGCGAATTAATGAAAAAATTTTTCTTCACATAAACATCCGAGTGACCGGGTGTGACGTCACCCGCTCGGATTCTACGGAGAACGACGTCAGCCGATATTCGTGTTAGAAATACCGTAGCAAACACCTATTTTCATATCTGCCGATCGCCTGTTGGGGTTTAAAGAAGGCGATCGTCTGGCATATATCGTTGCTAGCACACGTCCCAGATTCTATGGGGTTAGAAATTGGAACATGCGACACAACGAAATTTAGAGACCTAAGTCTTTTAACTATGGATATAAAGAACAATACAACCTGGTTATCTTGGGCGGTATTCTCCATAGTCCTTAGTTATTCCTTTAGCGCACAAACTATCACCGATTAAAGACTTAGAATCTTTTTAAAAAACACTAAAATCCCTAATGCGAAAAGCATGTATTGCACTTGTTGCTATGCAAACAAGAATGAGCTCTATGGTAAACGGGTACTCGGCAGTGGGGAGCCGGGTACCCGGTTCCCAGGAGTCGGTAAAGCTTTCTAAGTCTATAATCCTAGAGCCGCTGTCAAGGCCAGCTGTATATCAGAAGTAACAGAATGGTGAGTATTGATCGAAGGAGAATTGTAATTTTCGCATTAAAAATGGCCATTTGCGGTCCAAATGATTATTTTTTTAATTGACCCCTCAAATGACTGGCTCGATTATCGAGCCAGTCATTTCAGTGGTAAAGTTAAAGAAATAGTCTTCTCACGATCATTACAGAAGACGTTTTTGGTAAGCTTGAGTGTAACAATAAATAGCTAAGACTGATTGGAATGTGAAAATTTGTGCCTTCCTTCCAGTAAAAGCTGACTTAAATGGCCACTTTATTCAGCATTCTCGTGTGTGGATACATACAAACAAATGGTTAATAACCAGTATATAACGCACACTGTCTGGACCATGAAACATGGCAGCTGCATGGTCGCTTAATATTAATCATTTATGAGAGAAAATAGATGTTGGTGCCAAATAATGATGGTTCAATAGGAGGGTTGTCAAATGACCACGCGCCCTCAAGAACCGCCATATTTTGCTCCAAAATCCGGTGTCCTTTATGGACAGGTTTAGATGTATTTTGTGCGTCACAAGATAGTTGTTCATTCGACAAATCTTGTGACATGAAAGACATTGTGTTGTCGCAATATATAGACAGATTTGGCTGGATTCCAAAGATCGTGCAGCTAAACACCCTATGGGTGGTGTGTGGTGTCTTACCGCGGGGTAACGGAATTTGAAGCTGAATGTCCCGTCATCGGACAGGAAACAAAACCGCGTCAAGAACTGCCAGGTCTGTAAAAGAATGAATGAATGAACGAACGAACGAACGAACGAACGAACGAACGAACGAACGAACGAACGAACGAACGAACGAATGAATGAATTGGTGAGTGGATGAGTACGCGCGTGTGTGAATGTGCGAGGCTGTATCTAAGAACTACTGAGCCTGAACCGATTTAATTGGCTCAAATTTTTAAAAAGAGGTTTTTCTTTAGTCATGTTTCTGATTAAACAACCCCGATCCGGATGGGATCAAATCGATTTGGTTTATATATAAAAAAACCTAAGAAAAATTGTAATCGTACAGGCGGATTCCACAACGTTTGTCGTGATTTATAGAGCAATCTGAGAAACTAGAACAATCAGGAAAAACACAATAAAAATGTGACAACAGTGTGAAGGCGATTGTCTAAAACCTCTGATAACTCTTGTTCATTAAGTTTTGCGAATTAACCCCCACCGATTGTGTCAACATAACCCTTTAATGGTCAAACTGACCAAAAAACTACTTTGCAGTGGTCTTCAGACATGGCTATTTGAAAGGTCTAGAGAGGAGTATTTTTAATATTTACCACTAGAATGACTGGCTCGGTTACCGAGCCAGTCATTCTAGTGATAAATTTTCAAAAATACTCTTCTCTCGGCCTGCAGATAGACACTGGTTAAGTAAAAACATGAATTTTCTTTACAATTACCCCTTAACGGTCAAGCCGGTGAAAGAAATTTAGTAGTGAATTTACAAAAATAGTCTTCTAAAATTAGTCTTGAAAAATATTGACCATCAAAATGTTAAATTGATATATCAAGTAGTATTTCGAGCGCTTTGAGGCACTGCTGACACAAGAGGCGTTAACTTTCATATAATAATGGCAATGTTTGATGGCTGTACATGTTGAGACTCGTTATATCATTGTATTTTGCTTGCAAGTGTTATTAATAGCATAATGCCAGACACGATAAACATAAAATGGCAGTGTGTCATCGAGAAGCGACACCCTCAACATAGGCAGGGAGAGCTAGACTGACGTAATTTTAACGCAAGAAGGCTCGTAGTTATCTTTGTCTAAACCCGCTATACGCTGATAACGTTAACATTTAATCCGCTCACTCAAAAACGGCTCATGACCCATATAAACGCCTTAAATATTACAACACACACACAACGGCTCATTCTATCCCATGTATGTTTGATTGGCTCTTTAAGAGCCAAGCGAGATCTAGATAATACACGCGTATATGACACCACGTATAGCTCATAGACAAACTAATATAAAAACGTTCCTAAATGAAGACGGAAACGTCCCGTATGACGCAGCTTACTGGGCCCACGCTGAGCCGGTCGATACAGCGTCGGCCCAGTAAGCTGCGTTGTTAGTTAGTAAAAAAATCTCTGTTGAATATCTTGAACATAATTGGATTGAAAGACATTTCTGCCTTTATACAGCAATGTCTTCCAATCAGATTTTTCATCTATACTCAAAATATTCAACAGTACGGTTTATTTTATTTTTGGAGACGTTAAAAGTGATTTCCTGTATCCTGTACAAAGCTGTATTGTAGTTGTATATAATAGTGGGTCAACACATAATGGTCCATTAAGAATGGTGGTCGCATAACTGTATGTCTTAAGGAACCACCATCGCTCTGTCACACTTTGTTATTTACTATAGACAATGAGTTATATTTTCGTGGCCAGCTTCCCATGATCCATACAGGTGTTCGCTTTAGACGGGTAAGAGGGATAAGCGCCAATATTGATCTTAACAATTTATTTTGACTGAATATCTTATCCCAGTGGCCCCACCTCGCCAACTCATCACCCACCCTGTATCAACAGGCAATCGCTAGGGATTTTCGCTATTATTAACTATAATGCTTTTGGCTTAGGTACGGGTTTATGGCGGTTCGTGAATATTAGGGATATTGCTATAATTAGGGCCATTAGCAGTAGTACATGTATATGTCGCTGTCAAATTATGCTCAAACTATTCAACAGCTTGTCTGTATGGTTACTTTGGTCTGGCTCCACCCTATCTATCATCACTGATCGAACGGTGGATAGCACCTAGGCTCCTTCGATCTAGTGAGTAACTATTAAGCATGGAGTCATCCTCTAATGGTTGGTCAACATGCTTTCTCTAAAGCCGACCCTAAGGCCCGCTTTCCATGTGAGCTTTTCTGCTCGCGGGGTTGTCTATTTCCATGTGGGCGAGTTTACCAGCGAATCCGGCTGTTTTCCTAGAGTAGACAAGCGGATTTCAGGCGCTAGTTCTGCATTTTTTTATTTTATCAATTTTTGCTTTCCTACACACTACATGCGTCATGTCGCAAAAGTACAGAGGCCAGGTCCTGAAGCTGAGCTTTCAAAAACAGGAGTAGTTAATTGATCTGGTAGACAATATCTGCACCCAATATCTGTGCACTCTTTTTTAGTTTGTCAACCGCGTTAACTGCGAGTTCTTTGTCTCTTGCGCAAATAATCCAGAAGCTGACTCTTGTATGGCATCATTATTGCATGTAAATCTTCACACATTTAAACGCCACAATTACCAGATAACCTGCTTATCAGGCTACAAGCATGAGTACAAGATCAACATACATAACAAGCGCGCGTGTCAGCGGCACGGACAAGCTCCCGTGGAAATGTATATATAGGAAATGCACTAGACCGACTTTTCTGCTAGCAGAAAAATCGCGAATTGCGCGACTTGTTTTTAAGCGAGAGAATTTCACCGCGCTGAAAAGCTCACATGGAAATGGTTCTATCTAAATGCACTGGATCGACTTTTCTGCTAGCAGAAAAGCGCGCATACAAGCTTACATGGAAAGCGTCACTAAGCTTTGGAACAGTCTTCCACCTCATATCCGTAATTCTTACAAATTTTAACACTTTAAATCATTATTGAAAACACATTTGTATAAAAGAGCATTTCTGTAACTAGTTAATCTTGTTAAGCGCCTTTGAGCGGTTTAGTCCGGTATCGGGGATATGGCGATCAACAAATTAAACTAATGGGTGCATGACTGTCGGCTAAGTTAGCACATAGAAATTGAAGCCGCACGTTGCCAGTGCGTCAATAAAATAAAAATACATATACTGCCAGAGCCGTGCTGGAGTCAGAGTACAATAGGCGTAAAAGCCTAGGATTGAATTGTGGCAGGTGCATCCACAGATAGTCCCATATGAATCGTCAGTGTGTCAGTATATCAGACATGTGAAAGCTGGTCGGCCAATCCTTGACTACCAGTCTTGGTGCGGTGGTCCAGTGGAAAGATGCCTGGTTGCTGATGCTATGCGAAGTTGCAGAATGGCGGTTCGATCCCCCGACCGGGAGATGGTGATCAACAAATTAAACTAATGGGTGCATGACTGTCGGCTAAGTTAGCACATGGAAATTGAAGCCGCACGTTGCCAGTGCGTCAATAAAAAAAAATACATATACTGCCAGAGCCGTGCTGGAGTCAGAGTACAATAGGCGTAAAAGCCTAGGATTGAATTGTGGCAGGTGCATCCACAGATAGTCCCATATGAATCGTCAGTGTGTCAGTATATCAGACATGTGAAAGCTGGTCGGCCAATCCTTGACTACCAGTCTTGGTGCGGTGGTCCAGTGGAAAGATGCCTGGTTGCTGATGCTATGCGGAGTTGCAGAATGGCGGTTCGATCCCCCGACCGGGAGATGGTGATCAACAAATTAAACTAATGGGTGCATGACTGTCGGCTAAGTTAGCACATGGAAATTGAAGCCGCACGTTGCCAGTGCGTCAATAAAAAAAAATACATATACTGCCAGAGCCGTGCTGGAGTCAGAGTACAATAGGCGTAAAAGCCTAGGATTGAATTGTGGCAGGTGCATCCACAGATAGTCCCATATGAATCGTCAGTGTGTCAGTATATCAGACATGTGAAAGCTGGTCGGCCAATCCTTGACTACCAGTCTTGGTGCGGTGGTCCAGTGGAAAGATGCCTGGTTGCTGATGCTATGCGGAGTTGCAGAATGGCGGTTCGATCCCCCGACCGGGAGATGGTGATCAACAAATTAAACTAATGGGTGCATGACTGTCGGCTAAGTTAGCACTTGGAAATTGAAGCCGCACGTTGCCAGTGCGTCAATAAAATAAAAAATACATACTTTGAAATATTTATTTTATATAATTAAAGTACTCATTGCTTATTGCAATGTTGTTGTTGTTGGTGGTGGTGGTGGTGGTGGTGGTCGTGGTCGTGGTGGTGGTGGTGGTGGCGGCGGTGGTGTGTGTGTGTGTGTGTGTGTGTGGGCGGCGGCGACGGCTACGGTGGCGGCGGTGGTGGTGTGGGCAGCGGCGGCTACGGTGGTGGTGGTGGTGGTGTGGGCAGCGGCGGCTACGGTGGCGGCGGTGGCGGCGGCGGTGATGATGATGATGATGATGATGATGATGATGATGATGATGGTGGTGGTGGTAGTAGTAGTAGTAGTAGTAGTAGTAGTAATGGTGGTGGTAGTAGTAGTAGTAGTAGTAGTAGTAGTAGTAGTAGTAGTAGTTAGTAGTAGTAGTAGTAGTAGTAGTAGTAGTAGTAGTAGTAGTAGTAGTAGTAGTAGTAGTAGTAGTAGTAGTAGTAGTAGTAGTAGTAGTAGTAGTAGTAGTAGTAGTAGTAGTAGTAGTGGTATGGCAGTAGCGGTGGCGGTAGCAATATTGCCAGCAGTGGTCGCAGTGATTATTATTTGGCGAAGTGTTTAAGAACTTTAGGCATAATAGTATAATTTGTGTAATAGAGGATAGAACCAACGTAAAGGTGACTACGTGAAGTGAGCCAACTCATGGAGGAATGCTGCATATATATACTACTACTACTACTACCAGTACCACTATATATATAGTTAATAAAACTATGACTAATTACAAAAAATTGTCATTTTAAATTGAATTCAGACTTACCACATCAACTTTCTGTAAACGTCCACTTATAATCTTTCCGTGCACTGTATTTGATGGCGTGAAGATTATTATCAGCAACACCACCAGGGAAATCAGCACGTATGATTGATTGCCTATCATACTTTAATCGGACAACAGGGAACTGGAAATAACCAATAATAAAAAAATGTCATTAATATCACTGAAAAATATTGTCTTGTTTATTTCTACATATAGTAACAAATTATATATGCCCAGATAATATCTCGTATGGAATGAGATCCCGCGAGACACCAGCGATACACATGAGGATTGGCCTACTGTTCGTACCAAAGCTCGTCGAATATCGATAAAGCTGGTGGTCACGGCAACGCGTTTGATTTAGGTTAGCATTACTAGTTTATTAGCATTATTATCAGATCAAGGCGACTATAGCATACGTTAATCTAGTAGGACAACATCGTTAAAAACCAAATTTACCCAGATAACGCAATTTATTGGGCCGATGCCGGCCGATACCGTCTCCATACTATCAGTATCGGGCCCAGTAAGCTGCGTTATCAGGGTATGTGTACTGTACACGAGTCGTAACACGTTGAACTCTAAATTCACAGAATCTTAATTTCCGGTAAATATCCGACTAAGCTGTCGAAAAGCTCCGAGTTAAAATAGATTCCAATAATCAACAGAATAATTATTAACACTAGCCATCGAATTTGTTCAAGAAGATTTACATTTTTTTCAGTAGAAAGTGTCCATTTGCAGACCAAGAGAAGACTATTTATGAAAATTTACCACCTGAATGACTGGTTCGGTTATCGAGCCAGTCATTCCAGTGGTACATTTTCAAAAATAATCTCTTGTTCTCCAAATGGACATTTCTCAAGACCATTGCAGAAGCCATTTTTGGCTGATATGAGTGTTAAAAGGTTAATATGTGTAAAGGAGGTTAGTGTTTTGGTGTTCCTGATTCAAGGCGTTAATAGTGTTTTATTATTGCATCATAACCAGATTATCGTGTCAAAGTATGGACGATTCTAAATAAAAACAGCTTAAGTCGGCAGATGTAGGCTAATTCAGCTAATCCGCATAGGCCTGGTTTAACAGATAAATCATTTTAATTTGTCAGTTAATCCCAACGCACACAACGAACCTTTCCCGAAAGAGCTGCTCTGAAACAAATGTTCGTAGCGCGCGTTGAATGTTTGACTGAAACAAATGTTTCCGACCAACGTTTTCGAAATCAACCCTGTTTGATACTTCCTAAAAGGTTTCAGTCAAAACATTTGTTTCTGGCAGCGTCCTTTGAACGAAACAATTCTGGAAAACATTCAATAATTAACTATTCAGCTCCTGGGTGAAGTACTCGCCATTTTGTTATCATTTCATCCACGAGAGTGCTACACCCAGGCGCTGATTGGTTTGAGTGTAAAATAATGTCTCAAGAATTGTCTCGTTTATCGCGCACTGCCAGAAACAACTGCTTTTAACCGAAACATTTTCAAAATCATCAAACAGGTTTGATTTACGAAACATTCTGCTCTAAAACATTTGTTTCAGCCAAACATTCAACGCACACTACGAACATGTGTTTCTAGAATCCAATAAATATTTTGGAACAAATGTTGGTAGCGTGGTTTTAGATTAAGACAGTAATATGTAAATTTAACTGAACCTTAGGAACGTGACCATAAAGGAACACGGCCCTGGCAACCTATATTTGGTCTTGGGTACAACAGACAAAAAAGCAAAATGCTTTTACAATCAGGCAATAGTTATTCGCTGACAGGCTAACCAAATAATGCATTACTGATATATAGCCATAATAATGGACCTTTCCGGTTTTAGCTATGCCCCGCCCATCTCTAGCTAAGCTACACCCACACCTCGCTCGTGTTGGGATCGATAGATCTCTGAACACCCTGACTATCAATTTCCAAACAAATACACATTTAATATTTTGAAACCAATTTGACTGGGTGCTGTTGCTGCCTAAGGCAGCAACAGCGCCCAGTCAAATTAGTTTCAAAATATTCAACAGCATGTTTATTAAATAGCAAAGAATTACAAACACATACAATTCATACAACGTGTCGGAGTATTTGAGATTTGGTGACGGTCTATATGGAACCCTTTGTGACATAATGATTGTGACGTCATCATACACGCGCTGAGCTGATTATGACGTCATACGAGGTGAGATGATAGATGGATACTCTGGAAAGGTGAATGGGCCTTTCCATTTTTAGCTATGCCCCGCCCATCACTAGCTAAGCTCCACCCACACCTCGCCGTGTTGGGATTGATCGATCCGCAAATGCCCTAGCTATCAATTTCCTGAAAACTCTACAGAGAAGCTGTTGAATATTTTGTAACTAATTTGACTGGGTGCTGTTGCTTCCTATGGCAGCAACAGCGTCCAGTCAAATTAGTTTCAAAATACTCAACAGAATATTTATTAAATAGTAAAAGCAAACATTTTGTACAACAACGCATAGACCGTCTTCAAATATTCGTTCGTGACGTACTTATCGACGTCATTCATGACATCGTTCATTATGATGTCATTGTACACATCACGCAGTTCATTATGATGTCATATGATGGGTGGGTACTCTGGAAAGGTGAATTAAGCCAGCTTGTCTGAGTAAATCTGCTCTCGGAAAGAATCGAGATCAAACTTGTTAAATATCATGACGCCGCAATAACAATATCGTAATAACAATATCGTAATAACAACAGCCCAATCACATAATTCAAATTGAACTTACACTAATTCGAAAAAATTAAAACAATATCATACTAACAATTAACACGGTAATAAGAATATCGCAATAACAATACTGTAATGGCATCTACCACTGATTCTATGGCGGCCTGAAATGATTTAATTACTGCACGTTATGAGCTACATGTATCTACACATTTAATCGGTCATCTAAAGGCATTAATCAATACACATATGCGATTAACAACACGCCTTGATGGAGCCTGACAATGTTACCGACTAATTAACTGCGCGGAATCAATAAAGGTGTCTTCTGCCTTGGTCTATGAATCTCATAGTTAGAGGCGGTGCATGAACATCGACTAAAGCTGGCGGTAATGAATTATGAACCAGTCTTATTCGGGTACTAATTGGCCCCTACAAGGACCACCTGCATTCTGGTCCGCAAGATTCTGGATCATTAAGGCGAGTAATAATTTTAATAAAACTCGGTCAATACGGACTCGAATGCCATTTCCTATGCTAAATATGACTTGTGTGAATGGACCATCTGTCTTTAGTGCCGCACCCCTTTGATAGGCAGGTTTTGACTAAATGGTTTTATGACATACGCAAACTTATAATCAATGGAGGAATGCAGTCTTAACTATTCCCCGCCAACCTTTAGCTAAGCTCCACCCACACTTCGCCCATGTTGTAATCGATCCCTAAACGCCATGACTATCAATTTCCAGAAAACTATACAGGTAAGGTAAACTGTTGAATATTCTGAAAATAATTTGACTGGGTGCTAGGCCGCAACACCACCCAGTAAAATTAATTTCAATATATTCAAAAGCATGTTTATTAAATAACAGTCATACAGCAACGTTTAGTTTGTCATCAATTAAGCGTTCCTGACGAATATCAATTAAGTCATTCATGGCGTAATTGATTATGACGTCATCCTACAAGTCACGTATTTGATTATGACGTCATATGATGATGAATAAATTGGAATCCTTCTTTGCATAACATTTATTAGAGCACTACATATCATATTTATGTGATACATAGAGTACCAGATTCATCGGCATTTCATATCGAAATTTATCACACTCGCTAAAGCTCGTTCCAAATGAGAGCTTACTAAACTCGTGTGATAAATTATACACGAAATGAGACCTCATTGGCGATCCTCTATGTAGGCCTACTCTATGAGGCTAATAGGACGATACACTTTTAGCTATTCCCAACCCAATGGACCTTTCCGGTTTTAGCTATGCCCCGCCCATCTCTATCTAAGCTCCACCCACACCTCGCCGTGTTGGGATTGATCGATCCCCAAATGCCCTAGCTATCAATTTCCTGAAAACTACAAAGGGAAGCTGTTGAATATTTTGTAACTAATTTGACTGGGTACTGTTGCTGCCTGTGGCAACAACAGCGCCCAGTCAAATTAGTTTCAAAATATTCAACAGAATATTTATTAAATAGTAAAAAGCAAACAATTTGTACAGCAACGCGTAGACCGTCTTCAAATATGCGTTCGTGACGTACTTATCGACGTCATTCATGACGTCATTCATTATGATGTCATTGTACACAACACACAGTTCATTATGACGTCATATGGTGGGTGGGTACTCTGGAAATGTGAATTCTAGCTAAGCTCCGTCCATGCTTTGCACTTATTGGGATCTATTTATGTACTTTGAACCGTGAATTCCAATTTCAAGGTAACAATTCAGCAAGCTGTTGAATATTTCGAAACTAATTTGAATGGTTGCTTTTGCAGCAACAATGACCAGTAACATTAGTTTCAAAATATTCAACATAATGTTTAGTAAATTGTAATTCCAGCAAAACATAATTCGTACACTTGACGGAGTTTTAAATGTCCATGACGGAGCTACATACATCATTCAGTACACATGTTGATTGTGACGTCATCCTACATGTGACGTTTACACAATAGATTATGATGTCATCTATTTGAATAACATATCAGATCAATCCATTAGGTGTCGTGGTTCTGTAATGATGGCAGTGATGCTAGTTGGTGGCTAGTTCCGCGGATTGATTTTTTAATGATTTTTACAAGTTCTCACACATAAATCTTAAAGGTAATGCATGAAAATAAGATTATTAAAATTGTATACTTTTAAACGCTTAAATTGTGGGTTGAGATGTAATGAAACGTAATAAATCTTATCATATGATGATTTCATTACGTATAAATTGATATACGGTTTAAGAGTTGTGAAATTGAATTAGACACAAGTCCCTAATTCAACTTCTCAAATAAAAAAATTATAATTATAATTTGCACGGAATGAAATCGTTATATGTTAAGATTTATTGCGATTCATTACATTACGGTACACAAATTAAGCCTCTATCTGTACACAATTTAAATTTTCTTTATTTTCATGCATTCTGTTGTGAATATGCACCTTTAATTAATGAGTCCAATACTATGATGATATCATAGATATAGTTTGAGCGATACCTGTCAAACGGTGGTCTTTTAAACACGGGTTGATCTATATACAGGGCGAGCTTTCACAGGTAACTGACGTCCTAATGTATGTTCGTTGCGCATTATCTCCTTAAAATGTGTATATGTCTATTGTATCCCATGTATCCAATAAATCATTAGATAATCTGTTCTGCATCCTGCCTCCAACACACATGTGATAAAGAAAAAGGATAGTTTCCTTTTTTATGGTAATTATGTATTTTTCTTTTGCTACTTGCTTTAAATTGTAGGTCATGTTATTTGCTAATACGTAGTATAATAACCCAAGGTGGCTGAGGTTAAGAAAACTATCCTCATAAATTCTTTCAGCAAAACACAGGAATTAAAAATAAATAGAGAAAAGCGTGTACGAGACGTTCCGAAACGTTCCACAAATTGTATATAGATTTTAAAATTTAAGAGTGGTCGCCGTACTGAAACACAGCAGGGCGGTGAATTGAAAAATAATGATATCAAGAGTTAACCATAGAATAGGCCTCTCAACATTAATCAAGCTACATTTGTTATTAACGGAGGAGTAGCGATTTAAAAATTTGCGGGTGTGGCGTCGTGCTAATAACAAGCAGGGAAGTGAATCGAAAATCGGGTTCTCTTACGGATGTAGGTACATATCCCTAGTATTGGTGTCTGAAGTTTCAGCGAGATTGGATGAAAACTGAATGAGGAGTAGTAAAAAGAACAAGAACATGACCAACCTTGAGAGATCAATTCCGGATCTAAAAGTTATCTACTAAAATAGTTTGATTTTCCTTACAGAGATTGTAAATACAATATTATGCGAAAAGACTTCGCATTTAAACTATGTCGACAAAAGTCACACCTTTAGTGACGTCATTTTATGGTAGCATCAGTTGACGTTACGTCATGTGATTGTGTCTTCAGATGCTTGATTGACAGATCTGATCCACGAATTATGAAACTGTTGTAGCTTGAATTAAATAATCTGCTGGCATTGCTTTAAGTAATTAACCCTTTAAATATGCAATTTTGTTTGATTTTTGACAATTTACCACTCTAATGACTGACGCTTTATCCATCAGTTTCTTTGTATTGATTGGCTACAGGCGATAATTTTGTTGCCGACAATCGTAATTACATTCATGTCGATCTTAACTGGCCTGCGATTGACGGCAACCAATCGTAGAAGTAGAACATGCTCTACTCCAGCGATTAGAGATTTTTTTTGACGGCGATTGACGGCGATCGACATTAACGTGATCGCAGGTACGCTCAGGTCAAACCTGTCAGAGACTAAATCGGTCGCTTGGAGTTGCCGATAGTTGCTAGAAAACCAAGGGGCGACTAGTTGAATCGCAGCGCAAGCTCGACCTGACCGCAGCTTTAAAGAAGCGGTATCTTCTGGCTCGAGACTGTGGCTGATCTCGGATCGGGTTGACCATAATCATGGCATGGATCTCTGGATCTGAATCTGGATAATACTCGACGACATCTAAAGCCAGTGACAGACGATCCAACATGTTTGATTATACATGTATGATAATGCATTTGTACTCTGTATACACTATATACAAAGGTTCCTATCGGTTTACATTGCAGTGGCAGCCAATTTGGTCTTAAATTGGCTGAGTGACTCTACCGTTGTCACTTTATCTGGGAGCTGATTCCAGACAACCACTGTCCTCGGCAAAACCAGTATTTGTAAGCCACCCACCCACCCACCCACCCACCCACCCACCCTGTGCTGATAAAGAGTGAAACTCATGCTGTTTTGGCTGCTATAAATTATGTGCTTGCAGGCATCTATAGTTGGATGGTACTCCACTGGCACTTGCACAATGCTGTTTACAACCTTGTAGAGCATGGTCACGTTTGCCTTCTCGCGACGGTTCTCTATTGACTCCCACTTCAGATCATTGATAATGGAAGTAACTGAGTTACGCTGATCATAGCGACCTTCTGGCTTCAGACTGTAACTCGGTTCTACACCCAGATATGTGCTTGTTGTTGTGGTCTCTCTACTCTGTTGGTTCATTGTGTAGGCACGATTGAAGATGTTCTTTGTGGCATTGGTGACTCTGTGTATGTTATATTTATCCACGTTGAATGGCATATGCAAGGTGCTAGTACTACATTCAAAGATTTTGTCCAGATCTACCTGTATAATGCCAGTGTCTCTAGCATTCATGATCGCATGGCAGATTAGACAGCCATCAGCAAATAATCTCAGTTTGGAGGCGATGCTCTCCCCGATACAGTAGAAAGAGTAGCGGATCCCGCATAGATCCCTGTGGGGCCACTGATAGTAGACGCTATGTTGTCGGAGCTTGATGTACAGCCAGTACTACTCGCTGAATTTAAATATAATATTATGCGGCATCTCTACATTATTTGCTGCAATCCATGAAGCAATGTATTTCAGCTGCATATACAGGTCCAATAATCTTGTCAAGAAAATAACCACTAACCATAATCTAAGGCTATGCACATGAAACATTCAAAAGAAAACTACACCACTGTAGAGTACTGGTAGTTTAAATCAACCGCAATGTTAACATTGTAATGCTATTTTGACTATTTACGGGTACACAGGTATATAGTACCTAATTGTCCGTAATCCGTTCCATTTTAGGTACTAAACGTCGTGTTGACAATCATAAAATTAATACACCCCTATGGCGTATGGACAACCGATATTCCGGCCATCTGAACTATGGCTGCAGGCGTAGCTTACATCTTTTTAAATATTGTTGACACACTTGACTGAAAGTCGTTGCTATATCTGCTAAACATTCAGTCAAATTGTTGTAATAAAATATCACTCACATTGTTAGAGCTATAGGCCCTACCAGAAGTTATAATAGCATACATAATAGTATTATGGACTTCTGGCTCTGTTTTTATGACAACATTTTCTGAGATTACAAACTGAAAGCTCTCATGAATAAACGCACTCAGTAAAAGTATTAACACATTGGCTAAATATTGTACAGTTTTAAAATGGATTGTTAAATTATTTACCTTCACAAATATCTTGGCTTTTGGAATAATATGTCCGAACACAAAGTTATTAATATTTCCAGAAAGAACATTATTGAAGAAGACAGCGCTGAACCACCATGGCCATTCTAATAGTACGTGTGTAAATAAATAGTCCTTAATCGATCACCGACTCGATCTTCGATCACGATCGCCATGCCGTTACCAGTGGTAACTGACGACTCAGTTGTTAGTCGTTATAAAAGATCCGTTGAAGGCTTATTACGGCTGTTCATAACGCATGGCTGGCCGCTATTGTTGCCGGTATAAGGGACTAACGTGTCGAGTCATGTAAAGCCTAACTAAACCTGAATCAGTGCCAAAATGTGACGTTGATGGCAGCGAATAGGCATATATGACTGAGAAAACAGCTATATCATTCGCCTCCTGGTTTGTCAATGACGTAAATAATAATACTTTTCAGTATTAATTATCAGCCAGGCATATAGGCCCACATGTCTATACGCTCAAATAGCCGCCTGGGAAACATAAAATAATAATAGGTATGATTTGATAAAATATTAATAAATTTAACAAACAAATCTTGAGCAATCAAAGATTTTTCAGGCCCCGCCGGGTTTTTTGTAATTTTTTCGGATTCTTTCAGATTTAGTTTTTCGCATCAGGACGAAACAAATATGTAGCAGTTCACGGAAACATCCTAATTTAGGGTTATGTGGGGGGGTGTGTGGGTTGGTGGTGGTGGTGGTGGTGGTGTGTGTGTGTGTGTGTGTGTGTGTGTGTGTGTGTGTGTGTGTGTGTGTGTGTGTGTGTGTGTGTGTGTGTGGTGGGGGGGGGGGGGGGGCGTGTGCAGGGAGTGCGCACCCCTCTCTTTTCTATGTCGGCCTAGGTGACCTTTTTGTATTTTTCAACAAAATTTTGCCTTATATTACTGAAAATACTGTATTAAATGCACATCGAACTTACAATTATATCCAAAGTATCAAACAGTACATCATCATCATCATCATCATCATGAACACCGCCAGCACCAACATCGTAATTAGATACCAACTGTGTATGTATATTCATGTAACCACCATTGTACGTATGTTTTCATGTATATGTATATATGTGCTTCGTGTACTTCAGAAAAAGCTAACGAATAAACTAAACTAGGAAGCGTGTGTGCCGTGGCCTTTTCCCTCCAAACATGCAACACGGATCAAAATGGAGGAATCCAGTTTTACCTATGCCCCGTCCATTCCTAGCTAAGTTCCGCCCACGCCTTTCCCGATCGATCGATTCTTGCACTCCGTGTTCATAAACTATACAGGTAAGCTGTTGAATATTTTGAGACTAATTTGACCGTGTGCTCTTGCTACCTATGCCTATGGCGGCAACAACGCCCAATCAAATTAGTTTCAAAGTATTCAACAGAATATTTATTAAATAGTACCCATACAATTCAAACAACTTGATGGACTATCATAATTGATTATGACAGACTAAATCTGGTTATATGACGTAATTAATTATGATAGCCGCATACGCGTGACGTTGATGATTTTGAGGTCATATGATTGGTCCATAAACTGGGTTCACCTATTAAGTTAACATATGCCTATGTTTACAAAACAAAATAAAACGTACTGTTGAATATTTTGAACTTAATTTGATTGGAAGCGATTGCTACCTTCTATCGTGTTCAAAATTGTACTAACTAGCATGTTTGTGTTTTTGTTTGGGAATAATTTAAGGTATTAATGAGCTGTACTGTATCCTAATAAGATGTAAATGATATCACCTCCCAAATGTAGGAGGCACTTTCTCACGAAAACACCGAGATTTATTCAAGTAGCAACTTGATATTACCTCCATACTGCAGACACATGTCGATGCCACCTTTTCTAGGGCGTAGTAGTAGTAGTAGTAGTAGTAGTAGTAGTAGTAGTAGTAGTAGTAGTAGTAGTAGTAGTAGTAGTAGTAGTAGTAGTAGTAGCGGCGGCGGCGGCGGCGATAGTAGTAGTAGTAGTAGTAGTGGTGGTGGTGGTGGTGGTGGTGGGAGTAGTAGTAGTAGTAGTAGTAGTAGTAGTAGTAGTAGTAGTAGTAGTAGTAGTAGTAGTAGTAGTAGTAGTAGTAGTAGTAGTAGTAGTAGTAGTAGTAGTAGTAGTAGTAGTAGTAGTAGTAGTCGTCGTCGTCGTCGTGGTGGTAGTTTTTATTATTGTCAAGCATTAGTTCTAGGAACCCTGTCATTGATATATATATATATTTACAAGGCTTAGATATGCGCATCTCAGCGGTCACCGACAACGGAAATGACAGCTATGACGTAGGTTGGGTTTTTAGAGCAGGCTGCCAACTATGCTGCATGGTGTATCTAATCGGCGCACTAATCCTGTATTCACAGGACTCAGGCATGACTGTCAGGGACACACCGGCCACATGGCTGACATCTGGCATCTACTATATACACTATCAGAGCGTATTCGTAACTGAGCTCCCGATACAGGGCCTAACACTCGGAGTGAGTTCTTTTCCCCATGGCACAGACACCACACGAGACGGGTCCGACGCTTTACGTCCCCTCCAAAGGACGTGTCAGTTGAATGACGTAAGGAGTGGCGTAGGTTTTTACACCTTGATTACATGCTTGAACTGAACACGGGATTGAACCCGGCTCTGTGGATTGGAATTCCAAGCGTGTGAGGTGCAATGATTTTGCCAACCGAGCAAATGCGCCACGAAATTCTATGGCACCGATTCGTCTGGCGTTTGGGAGCCGGGTAGTCTACCCACTGGCCCACCATCCAGAGGGCAAAAATCTTCTTTCACAGGACCAGCTTTCAACCACCTGACTCACAGCCACACGGATTGACTGTAACTGATAGTGTACACATTTTTTTTATCAATGGCTTCTTTGATCTACGATTCCACAGCTTCAAGAAGCACTGGAAAGCTATGTGCCCCATGACGCAACGTAACGCAACGTACAGCAATGTCGGCAGTACTGCAAAAGCAGTGAGGCCAGGATTTTACTTTTCCTCCATGGTTCGTCGCCACAAAGTGGATCGTAATTTTCTTTAGTTTCATGCTTTGTAGATAGGTATATGTGGGTGAACTCTGTTTTGGATTCATTTGTAAAGAGATTCTCAATTTTTAGTTTGCTTGCAGCTCTTGGGAGAATTTCGGGTTTCTTTTCCTCGTCTATGAAGTCCACATCGTCGACATATTCCATCTCTGGCGGCACACCCAGTATTGACACTGGGGTAGGGGTTGGTCTTGTGGAACTTTCCTGCACGGATTTCAATGCAGAAGCAAGGTAATAGTTGAAAATCACTGGAGACAAACCATCTCCCTGTGAGGAACCGATTGATGTCTCAAACTCTCCAGACTTCACTGACTTGACTAGTACTCTCAGCTTGGTGTCTGCAAGCGGTAGACATGGCTACTGACACAAGTATGCCTTGAGCCCATACAATGTCTGTGCAGCTGCGTCCGCGTTTGAAGCCACTTTGACATGATCCAGTGAAGTCATCGATCGTGTCTCGGATACGCCATAGAGTAAGATTGGAGAGGATTTTCCGTATGCTGTTGAATAGCACAATGGGCCGCAGACTGGCTGGTGGGCCAGGTGGTTTCTTGGGCTTGGGTAGCGCGATAAGGATGCCTTGGCCTACAACGTCGATGGGAAGGTGGTGCATAAAAGCTGAATTGATTAGGTGCATGGTCGGTTTTGAGATAATGTCACTTGCATATTTGAATAGTTCATTGCTCATGCCATCAGCTCCAGATGCACGTCCATTTTTCAGGGCTTTAAGTGCCTTCTCAATTTCTGCTGCTTTAATTGGTGTTAGTAATGGCCTGGGGGTCTCCTGCGAACGGCTGCACAATGAACTGTTCCTTGAACCATTCTCGAATCGCCTCGGCTTTTCACTGGTCAGTCCCGATAAAGTGTCCTTCAGAGGTGTCTACAGTGAGTGGTGGTGGTGTGTAGTCAGTAACTGTCAGGGCTCTGGCTGCCCGAAACATTTTACAAAGATTCCCTTGACAAAAAGACTATACGTTTATGCAATACAACTGCGTATCCTATAGGTGCTGTATAACTGTAACAGCTGGTCAGCTCCAAAGGCAGCTCTAGACAAACTTGATGCCTGTCACCGCATACATCTACGTACAGTGGACACCGATGGCCAGATAGCATATTTTCCAATGACGCACTATAAATCATGTGCAATACATCGCCTCTGTCCGTAAAAGTCATGCAAATGCTAAGGATGCCAGAGGATACACCAGCACAGATCGAGAGACTAATTGAAATTTTCCCTACTGGGAGCCAGCAAATACAAAGCTAGGAGATGACATCTTTGCATAAAACTGTTAAGCGTACTACGAGGCGATGTGAAGAAAGCGTGATGCAGTGTGCAAAAGCCGAAAAGCGAAGAAGGGTTGATTGCAGCTGTACGATGTTTCTACTACTACAGCCGCAGAATGGAGTAATCATACATAAAAATAAAATCTATCAATGACATAGAAGTTGTAAGCTTGACAGAGTAATCTAACTCAATGATCAAGTTTGTATGTTAATTATGATTGCATATGCGATGTTTTTGATTATGACGTCATATACTTGAGTGACAAATCGGATTCAGCAATGGAGGAATCCAACTTTAGCTATGACCTGGCCATCTTTAGCTAGGCTCTACCCACACTTCGCCCATGTCAGGATCTGTCGATTCCTGAACTCCATGACTATCAATTTCTAGAAAACTATACAGTAAGCTGTTGAATATCTTGAAACTAATTTGACTGGTTGTTGTTGCTGTCTATGATCAACAATTCAGCGCCCAGTCAAATTAGTTCCAAAATATGCAACAGCATGCTTATTAAATAGTAAAGACATATAATTCGCACAACAACGCTTAGTCTGTCATCATTTAAGCGGTCATGACGACCTTAGATACGTCATTCATGACGTGATTGATTATGACATCATCATACACGTCACGTAGTTGATTATGACGTCATATACGTTAATTGGTCATTGGTGGATAAACTGGAATTCTCCATTACATGTATGTTGGGAGGACAGTAACATACAGTCGCAGAACAGATACAACGTCATCAACAGGGAATTATGACGAAACAAAATCAACGTACACACTTCCCGTTCTTGATGCACGGGCATGACGTCAGATCGCGAAAAACACTTCAGCCTTGCGTTCCAACGGGAAAACGTTTCAAAACCAGGGTCGCAAAATTCCCGGTAATTTTAAAGCTGGTAAATTTCCGCGGGAATTTTCAGGGAATATTGGGAATATTCAGGGAATTTTGGGCAACATCACCACCGTTATTTGTCTAGGTCTAAATACCTATACCAACATTCCACTAGTATTTTACCGTGTACTCATAGCATGGTATTTGTACATCTTGCATGTAGATGAAATTACAACCTGACATAGCTGATTACATATTTTACATCGACTTAAAAAACTTAGTTTCAAAGACAAAAAATTTGATTCATGTATATAAGTGTCAGATTTACAATTGACACCTTTATACAAACGGTACACTAACTTATTTTCGTCAAATTGTTTGATTCATTGAAAATGTTATGGTTATTAAATTTAAAGCTTTGGATATGTGAGAGTAAGATATGAAACATTCTATTTAACCCTTCAACACTCATATCAGCCAAAACGTCTTCTTCAGTGGACTTGTGAAATGTCCATTTGCGGACCAAGAGATTATTTATGAAAGTGTACCACTAGAATGAGTGACTCGATAACAGATCCAGTCGTTCCTTTGGTAAATTAAAAAAATAGTCTTCTCATAGTCTGTAAATGGACATTTTATACGAAAAGAATTGAAACTTAAGGGTTAAAGGTTTAAAATATTAAAGGATACTGTCGCCTGTCTGTCATCAAGCTAAATTTACTGAGAATGACAAATATTTGTTTGTTCGTTTCTTTACCAGTTTCACCTTGTGGATGCTGATCAAAGAAGAAGTGTAGCAATGGGTCATAAAGACCTGTCCGCCATGTAGCAGACACATACATTGATTCTACTTCCAGACCCGAGCTTTTACATATTTGACCAAAATTATTTTGCTAGTATATTTCCTTAACCATGTTAAAGATCTGTTCTGTACTCACTATCCATCAATAAACATTGTCCACTTGCACACCACTGTGACTCTCTTATCCCAGGATCTAGCATGTTGACAGAAGCATGTGTTGGCTTCATGCAGAACTCTGCTTGCTCAGTGATGAAATTGTCAATTGAGTTTTACGCCATGAACAAAGTGCGATTGTGTTATGTGATTGGATTCATTTCCCACCATTTTGTTCATCCATTTATCTGATTCTTGTCTGGTCTCAATTTCAAAGAGCTTTTGATCTTGCACTTACAAAGTTTCTTCCAGCAGATATATTAGGATAGACGAAATGCCATGATATTCTTTGGGCAAGATCCATCCATATATTGATTTCACCTCAGATATATATCTCGATTGAAGACTTAATATTTGTCCAAATGTTCTTGCATGACCACATCTTCAAGAGTTTTGAACATAGATGTGGTGTCATGAATTGAGCTCGGCAAAGTCTGTCCTTATTTACCACAGTTATCTCTCCTGCAAAATGTAAGATCGCTCAGAAAAATGTTTACTGCTGGCCAGTGCTGGGTAACTGATATGTTTACAACACTAAAACTCGTATGCCTCTTGTGTCAACACTGGTATGGCAAAAAGTTGTTTTAAAAATTTTTTATTTCAAGATGAGAGAATAGATTTGCAATGATATCACTCTTAACCTTTGCTATTGTAATGTCAATTGGCTGAATGAGTATCATGCTGTTCATGTCTAAAATTCATCATTATCCAAGATGACCGTCTTGATTTCCTTTCACCTGGCAGATGCTCCATGATTGCCAATTCGTAGAGATCAATTCCCTTAGAGCAGACTATTATACATTTTTACCTCGCCTCCCCACTTGGCTTTAGTTATTTTGTTGTCAATTTCAGGCATGATTTCCATTTTATTCGTTTGTTTTGGAGAAAAAGGTTACATTTATTACTTAATACTTACTTATGTATACTTAGGATGTCTTCCGACTGCAGGTTTCATGCCTCCATGGTCGGCTCTTCGATATCTTCTGCACTGAAATATGTACGGTTTGTGGTTATGGTCGCCTTGTAGTTGTCGTATAGAAGTTGACCATTGTTTCAGTGCCTATCAAGCCTAGAATTAAATGTCTCTAATGTTGGTGCTTCAACGACAGTGTCAGGTAAATTATTCCGTACTGAAACAACGTGCAGTGGGAAAGGGTGCTTGCGGATATTTGAATTGGCTCTCAGTTGGAATAATTTGTACCTATGTCCTCTGGTGATATCTCTGGCTACACAGTCTTTCTGTAATTGCAGTATATTTGGAACTTCAGCATCGTATTTGCCTCGAAAGATCTTGAACCCCTCGATCATATCACCTCGTACTCTCATGTATGCCAGAGTTTGTAATTTTGGCTTCTTTAGCAGTTCAGGATAAAAAAGTTCCTTCATTCCTGGCAACTGACACGTGGCACGACGTTGGACATTTTCAACTGCTTCTATATATTTCATTGTGTATGGGCTCCAAATTGGTGCTGCATTGTCCAGGTGTGATCTTACCAAGGCTTTGTACAGAATGCTGAAGTTTGTCTCGTCCAGAAAACTGAAGAATCTTCTGATGATTGCCATATTGCTGTTAGCTTGATTGAATTTCTCACTTATGTGCCTTTCGAATTCTAATTTTGAATCTATTACATCCCCTATGTCTTTTTCTTCATCTATTGATTGTAGCCCTTGGGATATTCCACCTGTTGTTAAGCTGTATTTATAGTCGAAGTCATGTGCTCTTCCTAATCTCATATGCTTGCACTTATCTGGATGGAAACGTAATAGCAATATGTCCGACCAGGCGGTTAGCATATTCAGGTCAGTCTGTAGAACATCACAGTCTTTTTGATTGGCTATTGATTTGAAAACTTTTGTGCCGTCTGCGAATAAGTATGCCTCTGCTTTTATGCTTGCTGGTATATCGTTTATGTATAACACAAATAGGACAGGCCCAAGTACGCTGCCTTGTGGTATGCCACTCGCTACATTCTTCCAGTCTGAGCTCACCCCATTTACGCACACTTCTTGGACTCCATGCGTAAAAAATGCCTTGATTCAACCAAGGACTGGGTCCGTTATACCATAAGCCTCTAGTTTGCCTACCAGCCGTCTATGCGGGACCGTATCAAAGGCCTTCATGAAATCTAAGTATACTGTGTCGACCGACTCTATCTTGTCTAGAGTTTCTGTCCACAAATCCATTATGTGTAGGAGTTGTAAGACCGTTGATCTTCCTTTCACAAATCCGAACAGCTTGGTGCTTAGGAGTTTGTTATCCATCATATGGTTTAATACATAGTCCCTAATAATCTGCTCCATACATTTACACACTACACTGGTCAGGCTAACAGGTCTATAGTTTCCTGCCAATGTGCGGCTTCTGTTTTTGAAAATTGCTCAGATTTTCCTTGTTTCCATTTTTTCGGTAGTTCTTTTAACCTCAAACTATAGTTATATATCATACACAATGGTCTACTAAGTGGTATTGCTAATTCTTTTAATAACCGCGGATGCATCCTATCTGGTCCTGGAGACTTGCAGCTATTCAGGTTTTCTAATGTTTTTTTGGACAGTGTTTTTTGTAACTTCTAAAATATCATGGTCTCGTTGAAGTTGACACTTTGTAATTCGTGGTATGTCCTTGTCCGGTTCATTGGTAAAAACGCTGGAGAAAGATTTTCCTAATGCATCTGCGTTTTTACAGTCTGATGTAGTTAAATGTGAATTGCTATCTCCGGGCTCTATCTCGAGGTTAGAAACGCCTACTTTTGTCTTGGACCGGGGAGTTCATGTATTTTCATACTGCTTTGGGGGTGTTCTTTCCCTCCTTAGGTAAGTTGGTTTCAAAGGCTTTCTGTATTTGTCTAGTTATCTTTCGTATTTGGTTCCTCGTCTTGCAGTATTCCTTGTAGTACTTGGCATCTTTAGGCTCCAAAAATCCTTTCCATAGAACATGCTTCTTCTTTATTTTCTTCATAGATTTTTTGTCCAGTGGGCAGTTCCCTTTCCCTTAACTGTAACCTTGTTGCTTGGAATATATCTGGTCTGTAGATCACTTATAAGTGCTTTAAAACATATCCACATTTTGTTAATATCAGTACATGAGTCAAATACCATATCCCAATCAACCTTCTCAAGTTCTGCTTTCAATATTACATAGTCAACTTTATCATAATAATATTTCAATTTCTTGTAGCAACTGAGCGTGACGTAACAATTGTATTCGAACAGAAGTACTGAATGGTCACTTTTTCCAAGCGGGCTGTCGTATACAATTTCATTCACCATACCTTCTTTATTTGCAAAGATTAAGTCCAGAGTATTAGGAATGTTATTCACTCTTCCTCTAGTTACTTCTGTCACTTGCTATAATAGAAACGTGTCTCAAATACACTCCATAAATTTGAATTCCTCGCTTTCTGTACTATCGGCTTTCGTGCTCCAATCATTCCAATTAATCAAGGGATAGTTGAAATCTCCGACTATCAGTAAGTGTGAATATCCTTGGCCTGCAACGTGTCGGATAACTTCGTTACCACAGGGGCTTCGGTAGATGCATCCAATTAATAGTTTGTCTGTCCTACTTAGTTTAATTTCTACCCAAACTGATTCTAGGTAGCTTAAGGTTGCTGGTGTGTAATGAACTCCCATTAATGATTTATGGATGCACAGAATTATGCCTCGTCCCACGTTGTTTGAGAAATTTTCATGAAACATGTCGTAGTCTTCTAATGATAGTTCTGCAGGGTTTAAGATATAATGGCGGTGCTTGGGTTTCACCTCAGTTATGGCCAATTACCAAACAATTATTTAACCTAACACGAATTCTGAACTCAATGAACTTATTCATAAAACTGTCCGCATTTGTTTACATACAATTCAATGATGAATAAGAATAACTTGCTGGAACCATATTTACACTTTTTACACTTTTACGTCCGTCTCTGATCCCTAATCATTTGGTTTTATCCTTATTACCTTTCTCGCCCATGGTGGACCTCTGACTCTGAACAGCCAGTTTCACTGTGCATTAGCCACTTTCTCTCTTGCTTCCTCATCCAGTTTCTTGGATTCCTGTCTTTCCTTCTGCGTTAGATCATGTGGAATGCTGAAGTCCTTCATTGGTGCTGACGCTTCTCTTAGCTTGGGCAGATTTAGGAACACATCAAGGCGAATTGTTTTTACATCATCTAATGGCAAATTAATATTACACGTTTTGTTACACAGTTCATCAATTAATTTTAAGTCCTCCTTCCTACGCTCATCCTTTAGGTTTGTCTTTGGCTCAGGTGCTTTGAATATCAGTATATTTGTTTCCCGTGCACGTCTATCATTCATCTCTTTTACTGTTTCACCCATTATGTCATTCTGAGCATCTGTATTCTGGACTACTACCTCAGCTTTTTTGGTTCTATCTAGACCTATAACTTTTAATTGTTCTGTCACTATATCTTTAACCATCGCTACGTCACATTTTTTGTCTATCTCGAGTTTAACCTTTGCAAGCCTATCACTAAATGTTTTTAGGTACAAGTCGCATCTCTTCTCGAGAAGTTTCTCCACGATGATGTTTTTTCTACTTTTACCTTACATGGTGGGCAGAACCACATACATTCGGCCTTTGACATAGCATCGTATTCACATATCTTGTATTTCAAGCATTTTAATGATGGGATGTTCACGGAGGGATAATGTTCAAGAAGAAGGGTGAGTCTATGTGCTGCTCACTGCACACAGGGCTTACGTATGGGTATTCTGTGTGAACTTATTCCTCCCATGCAGCCTTCATATTCACACCATTGTCTGTCAGTAAGGGATACACTTTCTGTAGGCCATGTAGTCTCCAATAACAGCTTTATGTTAGTTTCCTTTTGATTATCTTAACAAAAAGCAAATCCAAATACATATTTCATACTGTTATTTAAATAGAATGTCAGTGTATGCATGAATAGGTATTCACAATCAAAACTCCCCAATATTTCCCAAATTCCCTCCTTCTGAACATTCCCGAAATATTCCCTGGAAAAACGTTTTACTAGCATTTTTACATGTGAACCAGATGGTCCAGTGCCAGAGTCCCAGAAACTAAAACCAGAATTTGAATTCCAAGACAAAAACATTCACCCCGGATGATGTGCTGAAAATACTAAAGGAATAGACAAAACCAAATCACTGGTCCAGATGGAGTACATCCCAAAGCATTAGCAGACCTAAAAGAGAGATGCATGCCATTGGCTATTATATTTAACAAATCTATGGATACGGAGATAGTACCAGACAAGTGGACGACAGCCAACATCACAGCAATTTACAAAAAGGGGGCCAAATCTGACCCTGGAAATTACAGACCAGTAAGCATGACAAGTGTATTGTGTAAATTAATGGAAAAACTAGTGCGGTCAGAAATAATAGCGCACATGAAGAGAAACAAATACTTCAGCAAAGACAATTTGGTTTTATGGAAGGAAGATCAACAGCACTGCAACTACTAAAGGTAATGGATAAATGGATAAAAGTGGTGGACAAAGGGGGACAAATAGATGCCATATATATTTACTTTATGAAGGCGTTCGATACTGTGCCACATCGGCGACTCATCAGCAAGCTGAGGAAATATGGTCTAAGTGAATGTATAATACTATTGGTCCAGGACTTTCTTTCAAACAGAAAGCAATCCATCATGATCAATGGACATGTTTCAGAAAACCACCCAGTAACAAGTGGAATCCCACAAGGCAGTGTGTTAGTGCCTATCCTGTTTGTGATATACATTAATAATCTCCCTGACACTGTAAGATCTACATGTTATCGCTTCGCAGATGATACAAAAATCTACACGCAAATCAGATGCAAGGAAGGTGAAATTGAGTTGCACGAGGATTTGAACTCCTTTCAGGAGTGGTCAAACACATGGCTATTGAGATTCTACCCAAGCAAATGCAAAGTATTGACGGTAGAGAGCAAGAGAGGAAAACACACAGATGAGAATAGCTACCACCTTCACAAGCAAGATGGGACACTACAGTAAATCTTGAGAATACACAACAGGAAAAGGACATTGGGGTCAAGGTAGACATGAACTTAACCTTCTCAAGCCACATTCGAGCCCAAGTTAACAATGCGAACAGCATTACTCACTCATGAGATATATGCGCACGAAGCTTCTGCGGGGCTGCTGATATTGGCAGAGAGTAGAGGCACAAGAAGCCATAGCTTGAGACTGGCCAAGCACCATAGTACAACGGATATTAGGAGAGATATGTTCACAAATAGTGGTAGAAAGTTGGAATAGCTTGGCTGGTGCCATAGTAAACTGTAAATCTGTCTTTGCCTTTGAAGTGGCCTTGGATAAATTTTGGGACCAACAAGCCATTAAATTTGATTTCACGTCCGAATATCAGATGCCGGAAAGTCAGGAACGTGGAACATCTTTAATGGAAGAAGATGTGGACATAGAGGCTGAACAGCAGCCTGAGTCCTGAGAAATATCCTAAGAAGTTGGTATTGTTGAGTAAGGAAAATCCTCCAATAGTTTGGAGCACCCACAGCAGTGGTAAAGATTTGTTTTGTTAAAACTAGTAAAACTACTAGTGTGGGAGAGGATTAAGAGACGGTAGATAGATTTAAAATGAATTACAATAACATACAGAATTAAATAATCGGACAATTAAAACATGCAAACACATGATTAAGATGATTATATACGCACATGCAGATACATTACCATCAAACAAGCATACTACATGAACCAGAGATAGAGAATTTGGATTACGATGACTGCAGCTTGGAAATGTAAGTTCTGCTACAGCGTATACTGTAGTGCAATCTTCTGCTAAGATTTTCAATATTGCATCGTCATTAGGAAGGAGACCAGAGTCTACTAGCGTAGTGCAGTCTATGGTAAGTTGAGTTAGACAGAGTAAATCAGAGGCTATTAGATTCCATGTTGATATATCTAATGCGGAAATAATGAGCTGTTTGATTTGTTTCAAACTGTGTGTCCTATATCTAAGCAGAGCAGGACATGGGGTAAGCATGTGCATGTAGTCCTCAGGGGCACTCTGACAAAGTTGACAGATTGGGTCAACATTGAAATTAATAAATCTATGGAGCGTCATTTGGACTAAGTATGAACCAGTTAAGAGACGAGATTTAACAAAGCATCTCTTTGCATCTTTGATGTTGTTTAAGACTCATTTGATATATGAACTTTGCAGATAGCCAGTCTGGCAAAGTTAAGATACCCCAGAGTGCTCTTTTTACTACACTCGTCCTGAAGACTAACATTCCAGTAGCCATCAATCGCAGATGTTACCATAGGTTTCCAAGCCTCCTTCCCAGGCATGTGGTCAAGTAGTTGAGCTATAGGTGGAAGGTAATATTGAGATAGAAGTTTGTCAGTCTACCTGAACCAGTTTCTGGATGCACTGGATCCTATAGCAAACTGACGTAACATGATGTCAGATAGGGAAGCGTTTAGGCATCTTATAATATTACCAAGAAATGTTAGTTGTCGGCGATGTAGCTCGGCAGTCATAGGGCTAATCCCTGGCAGAAGGAAAACTGCACATTTCGCTGTATGCATGGGCTGAGACTGAATTATGCGCAGCATCTGCAGATGAACCCCCTCTAGGCATTTAATGTGTTTTGCTGGTGTATAAATATCTCTAGCCCATAAAGAAGGCGTGATAGTACATACATGTTAAATATTTTTAGGCTTACGCTTGGTGCAAGGTGATTGGAGCCATGTAGTCCAGTCCCAGAGAGGCTATATAATGTTCTTCTAGCCAGGGATATTCGGCTCTTAATATTGAGAGATATTTCGTCTTTAGAGCTACAGATTAGGCCGATATGGGTAGCCTGCGAAGATAGTGAAACTTCAGTGTCACCAAGATACCAGTCAGAGATCACTTCGTTATGATATTTTGGCGCAGGTACACACAACACAGAGGTTTTATCAGTATGTATAAGAAACCGTTCCCTAGCTGAGTAGGTAAATGTGCAGTTCAACATACACTGTAATTCACTTGCTGAGTTGCTGACCAGCGTCACATCATCAGCAACGGTAGGACATCCGGTGCAGTTAGTGCCAATGAATGAACCAATTTGTCCCTTTTCTAGCTGCACAAGTAAGTTGTTAATGCATGTTTTATAGAGGCTAGGAGACAAGATACCACCTTGACGAACTCCTTGTAAAATGGGGAATGGTGGATTTTTTTCTACTTGACTTTGGAAATACGTCCAGAGTACAAGAGATCGACAATTTGCAGGATAGGCAAGTTGATACCCTGATCGTATAGGTGGCATTTCAGGGACAGATGGTTCACAACATCGGAAGCTTTTTGTGTGTCGAGGAAAGCCATGTATGTAGGAACATTTCTTTCTAAACGAATTGTGAGTAGTCTCTGAGGTAGTAAGGCTTGCCATTAGAGGGGATAAGCTTTTGATGAACCCATACTGGAGTCGCGACTGACTCTGGATTTCTAATAAGATTTAGAATCGTGTGCTCAAACATCTTGTCAATAATTGCATGGCTGTCTGTCGTATGAAGTTGAAGTACACAGATATTTCTTGCCGATGTTTACAGGTGCCGATTCGTCAGAGCTGTCGGACAAGGTGAAGTCTTCCCCACATGACATACTACCCCGCATGATCGTTATATGCGGAACTGCACACACCTAACTAAACTTTTCCTAACTTTTCTATCTCTTCATAATACTTTCCTGGTCAATTATAACATGAAATGATAATAATAATAAGAAAAACAGCAGAATTTGGTCTGCGACACGAAAATAACCTAATGCCTGATCTTACCTGGTGTCGAGTTTGAAGGGAGGATGAAGTTTCAGTGTACGCTTTCCTCCTTTTATACTTTTTGGTGACATCACAGGAGGGCGGAGGACCACGCCCGAAAGTTCCAGAGTGAGCCGGTCATTCCATGTATATATATATATATATATATATATATATATATATATATATATATATATATATATATATATACACATATATATATATATATATATATATAAGACCCGATCAACGTTAAAATTATTTATTCCCGTGGACACTCACCTTTTTAATTAGCGTGTTGCAGTTTTTTTCAAGTTGGATGCTTATAAACTCGCCTGTTTTCAAGCTGGAATGCCCGAGGGGTGTAGGAAAGCGTGATGACGTCAGCGGCCATGGCCCCGACTCACCACCTCTCGCCTCCTCCATCACGCTGCGTTAGGGTCATGAAGGGCGGTTCTTTTGTTTATAGCCTTTCATGCAATTTACCAGAAAATAGAAGTGGTGATCACGTGATTCTTGTTTTGAAAGCACGCAGTTGATCTGAAACTTAGGCAAATTGTCTATGGGTGAGATTTGATGCTGTTAACTGTACGTATTTGATGCGAAAAATAGAAATATGTTTTCCTTTTTCTGTTCCTTAGAACAGCGTCCCTTTATATGCGCGTGATCTCGTACATGCGCCGCCTCTTGTCTGTAGTAGATATATTCCAACTTGTGTTGATTAGTGGCGGGAATATGTAGGTAAGAGCATATTTGAAATTCTCTGGTATTATACTGTCTACGTTTTGATGCTGCTTCATTAGCCGCGCGCTAATGTTTTGTATATGCGGTAGAACAGCAGTGTTCGTAATCAAAATTAGGACAGTATAGCTGAAGATAATGTATTGTTTGCTTTAAACAGCTCCATGTCCTGCGTATGCCGAGTTTACTGACCCCGCCAAGCTGGACTGTATTTACCAGGTGGGTGGACTGCACTCTATGGGTAGGACTAGTCTCACCTCACCTAGACCAAACTCAATTATTACGGTACAGCTCGGAAAGTGCGTGCGACAGTTTACAGTTTTACAATACCGTCGTATGGAGATTGTGAAACAGTCATCCTGAGTGTCTGTGTCTCTGTCATGTTGGTGAATTTGATTGATACGCGTGGCTGCTTATCTGTGGATGAATCTTGTGCTGTCGTGAAGTGTAAAAGTTTTTATTGCAGTTAGGGCAGAGTACTGCGATGATTGTGGTGTCAACTTTATTGGACATGATGTATTTCACTCTGTAATGGTCGAGTCCTAAGATGGGACAGAGTTACTTTAGAGTGCAGATGACCATAATGGGAGTTGTCGTACTTGAATCAATCCTTATCGAATTTCCTTTCGGTAGCAAAATCCTACTTGATGCCGATGACAGACTGCGGGCATCTTGCTCTCTTAATAATGTTGAGTGTTATTACGTGCAATTAAGGTATCTTTGTTTAGCTGATTACGTACGTTTCCAGTGGGAGTGGGAATGCTTTTCCTCCTTATCATTTGATCAGTTTTTCCGTATTACTAGATAAGGGGGTGCTTGCGGAAAATATTGGCTCATGCTGATGATGGTGGTGTTCTGTTGTAGGGAAGTTGGGGTGCTGTGTGACGCTGGCGTAGTGTGAGGTGGGCAGATCCAGTTTTCCATGCTGGGGAATGCTGATTCTGTTGCTGTTGCAGAAAAGTCGGGTTGTGGTGGGTTACGAACTCACCGCATTCGTGCAGTAGGGAATGTTGTGGAAAAAGGTGTCTCTAACTTTTTCTGTTATAAAAGTTAGATGCGTGCTATCCATTCGTGCAACGAATAATTGACGTATCCAGCCTTGAGGGCAAGTGTGCGCTGTATGCTCCTGGCTTTCTGTGTCTTGGTGTGATGTTCTGAGTGCTCAAGGGGGGGGGGTGTTGGTAGGGTGGTTGTGGTTGGGGATGCCATTTGGATGGGGATAGTCATCACCCATGGTGCTCTGGACTAACGTCGGGAATACTTGTTTCCGTAGAGACATCTGTCTGGGTACCGGTGTTACGTGGAATGCCCAGTCCGAGCACGGGCACTAGGTCATCACTAATACAAGGTGTAAGTAGATCGAAGTGGATGTCTGAGGTCAGGCCATCCGAGACGTGGATGCAGTAGGTCACGTCCGGCTTCTTACCTACTACCACATAGGCCCCTTTCCACTGGTAACTCAGTTTACTTGGCACGTTTGCAGAACGGCGCGAATCGTGAACCCAAACCATTTTCCCCGCCTCATACAGGTCTCCATGCACTCGCCGGTCATGCCACGTTTTCTGACGCCGGTGTGCAGTGGATAATGTTTCTCTCACTAGCTCCTGGGCCTGTTCTATCCATTGCCGCATGAGCTCTACATATATAGATGGGGAATTTTTCTCTCCTGGTATTCTGAGCATGGCCAGATCCAGGGGCACGGCTAATTCATGGCCTAACATTAACTGAGCAGGGGAATAACATGTGCTGGAATGTGTCGAAGTGCGGTATGCCATGAGTACGTATGGGAGTCGTAAATCCCAATCGCGACAATCAAGGTGTGTTTCCTTAGTCAACATCTCAGCCATGGTGCGATTAAACATTTCTACGATCCTATCACTGCGTGGGTGATAGGGCATAGTATGAGTCTTGACTATTTGAAACAATTTGGAGATCAGCTGGCTCTCAAAATCACTTCCTTAGTCGGAGTGCAATTCATAGGACATACCGAAGCAGCAGAACACATTGCTAGTCAGGACCTCTGCTACTGTGGATGCCTCTTGATCCAGCAAAGCGAATGCTTCTACCCACTTCGTAAAATAATCTTGTAATATGAGGATGTACTTGTTTTCTTCATCCGTCATATTCAAGTGGCCGAGCACATCAATAGCCACTCACTCCCATGGTGCACCAACAATTTTAACTTGTAGAGGTGCGAAATGGTGCTGGCCAACAGTGCATCTTTGGCATGGGACACATTTGGCGACCAATGCCTTCACACTATCGCATATCGTGATCCAGTGGAATCTCTGTTTGATGTGATCCGCTGTTCTCTCCACAGCCAAATGTCCAGCGTTGTTGGGTAGCTGTTCTAGAATGATCACACAATAAAGCTCAGGAATCACTATCTAGTTCTTAATGTAGAGGATGCCACCTTGCATATGACATGCTCCAAAGCTCTGATAGTAATATTTGGCTGTCATGGATAGTGGGGTAACAGATTCCTTAGGAGGAGGTACCCCCTCCTGGATCCACACATATATATTCCGTGTTTGCGCATCTGTTGCTTGTTCATGAGCGACTGTCTCTGGATTCCACTCTGCGCACCGCAGTTCGGGGAATATGGGTGATGGCTGTGTTGTATTTGTCACAGTGGTGGCCACTTCTTGTTCATCCTCGAGCCCGATTCTGCCCAAGGCATTGGCATTTCCATGTAGCTTACCGGGTCTATGAACACCATCGAAGTTAAAGGTCTGCAGGGATTCCTGCTACCTCGCTATCTGGCCCTCCAGGTTTCTGAGCCAGCGTAGTGAGGCATGATCTGTACGTAGTGTAAATGAGTGCCTGTACAGAAAGTGTTTGTAATATTTGACAAAATACAAAGCAGCTAACAAGTCTCTCTTAGTGGTCGCATAACGTTTGTTCAGAGTACGCAAACCATAATCCAGTACCTGCTCCGTTCCATCTTCTGTGACCTGAGATAGAACTGTACCTATTGCATAAGCAGATGCATCAGTGTCTAAGATGAAATTGAGGTTAGGGTTAGGATAAGCAAGAATTGGTGCGGTTGTCAAATGTTCCTTCAGTGCCCTGAAGGAACCTTCACACTCACTCGTCAACTTGAATGGTCGATCCTTTTCGGTGATCCGGAATAAAGGGGCTGCAATCTCACTAAAGTGATGGATGTATCGACGATGGTACTGGCAGAGACCGAGGAAACTCCGGGTGTCTGTGACTGAAGTGGGGGGTTTGCCACTCCATCACTGCTTTAGTTTTTGAAGGTTGAGTAGCTACGCCATTGCCAGATATGACGTGTCCCAGGAACTCGACGTTCTTGAATAGAGGCAATGACAACTTGCTGTATGAATTGCATTTCCTTTATCTGTATTACAAGGTTTACCGTACCAGCCACAGGAACATTGGCTCCGGTAGCTGTTTATAAAAATATGTTTGTAGGCCTAAGGGGTGGCTTTTTATGAGGTTGGATGCTCTCATGCAAGCACTTGTTGAAAACGGTGATGGAAGCTCCAGTGTCCACGGTGGCACTGGTTGAAACGCCACCAAACAGGCAATCACACTTGTATATTACTTTGCGGTGTGCTTGTGGAGGACTTTCCAATGATACTGTCTGAGGAATTTCTTCTGGTGCAGTATCATCCTGTATGTAGTCCATTTGTTTTTGAATGGCTTCCGTGAGTGCACTTGGTGGCTGAGTGAGGAAGGGACCAACCCGTCATCGCCGCCGCTGTGATTGCTTAGGCGATGCCGGAGCTGGGGGTAGCAATGGTGGTGTTGTTGATGCTGGTGTATTGTACCGTAAATTAGTGTAGACAGCAAACTGGACAGGACTGGTGCAGTCACGGATAAGGGCCACCTGTGGTAGCTACTTTTTTTAATGCATCATAGCGTGTTTGGTGGATGTGCAAAAGAAGCAGTGGTGGTGCGGGGGTATGCCTCTTACGGATCCATGATGCTGAATGCTGATCGCTGTCCGTGTCACTATTACTGCTGCTAGATGTGGTGGGTGACGCTGTTAGGACTTGTGAGTTACACACCACCAAGGGGCACCAGATGTTAAGTTTGGCGGCGGACCATGGTGCTTGTATAAAGGTTGTTTCAGTAGAGGTGCTACAACCAACCATTGCCGTTTTACATAGGAAAGAAGGTTTGCGAGATGCGGAGGTGGCGAGGTCACAACCTCTCACAGAGGAAGATGTTGGTGTCGTGGATGCAGTGTGTATCGTTGGTACCGATGTATGTGAAGCCGGGTGTGTGTGTGATTGCATACTGTCGCGGAAGTGTTATTTGTAGTGTTAGCCGCCTGACGTTGTTGTCCGGAGGCCGCAGTTGAGCCGGGTTGTGAGAGTGGGCGCCAAAGTGACTCTATAATCGGTGCCCGTTCTAGTTTAATGAGGACTCAGGTTGCGGTGTACGTCGGTCAGCTGTTGGAGTTGTTGATGGAAGCCGATTTGGTCATCATTATTTCCAATGGCCTGGCTGACCACATCCATAACATGTGTTTTGCGGCTGTGTATGTGTTACCGTACTTGTAGCTGGTCGTGTATTCGACTGTGTCGCAATGGTGGTGCTGAGCATGGTGACTAAATTAGTGAGCGCAGAGATCTGTTTAGTTATCTCTTCCAACCTATCGTGCAGGTTTTGTCTATTGTTTTTGTTGTCCTGGTTTCCATGTTCGGGGGCGTTGTTGTGGACCCTCCCCCTCCCCTCCCCTCCACCCCACCCCCTCCCCTCCACCCCCTCCCCCGATGGGACTGGCCATGCCCTCTTCCTCTAGGCACGTGATTATAACTGGTGCGGTATTCTGATTGTGTGGTGCATGGGTCTTTTGCTGATGCGGATGCAGGTGCAGATGTGGTGTCGGCGGCGATTAGGAGGTGTGCATCGTCCACTTCGTTAATTGGATGCAATTGGCAGCAATTTGCTTTTTCCTGCTCCAAGAAATTCTCAATTGTAACCGCAGTCGCCGTTAGCGACTGGAGACTACCATGTTCAAGGACAAATAAGTTTCCTTGAGGGTGGGCTCACCACTCAACGCATTGATGAAGGTGTCTAGATGTAGATGCGTGACTCCCTCATGATTATTGCTGGGGTAGGCGCACATAAATAAGCGTCGAATACGATTTGCCAATTCCGTCAAGGTCTCCCCAGCTCGTCTACGCAAGTTTTTGAGCTGAAGATGACTTGTTTCACCGAGGGATGTGTCCCCGAGTCTTTCTGACAACACGTTTTCCAGTTCCGAGTATGTTGGCATTGAGTCTGATCCCAAATGTGCCAGGACTTGAAGAGCTTTTCCCGACAGCTTTTGCGGCCAGATACTCTCCCATTTGCTGATCTGTCCACCGGTTTGTGTGGCTAATAATTGCGAATTGGCACTTATAAATGGCCCAATCATTCTCCCAACTGAATTCTGGAGGGAGAATGACTCGGCCCTGGCCATGATATGGTACTATAGGCGCAAATCCGGGTGGTGGTGCTGGAGAGAATGGTGTAAACGTGGATGCTGGTCTGCATTATGGTAGTGGTGTTGGTGGTTGTTCCCGCCATTGTTCTCGCTGATACCGCATCCACAACGGTGAGTCCCGACGATAATGTTGGGCGTGATGCGTTGGTTCCACCGAATACTGCACTGATGCGGGTCCATAGACGGTGTTGGTTTATAGACTGGTGGAGGCGTACTGTATATACGATGTGGACGTTCTGTTTGTCGCTGTGACAGGTATTCCTCGTACGAATGTGGTCGAGGAAACTGACGGGGGTGGTGCGTGCCATGCGATGTTGTGTTTCTTCTGGTATACTATTGAAAGGGAGGTTCCACATCTCCCAGTTCATATCACGGTACAGGTGGATATTAAGGCGACGACGATGCAATTGGAGGAGATGCGGGACATGGTGCATGAGGTGCAGGCCATTGGTCATCCTCTGATGACGCTGGTGAACATAATGGTCGTGAAGAATTGGTATGACTACATAGGGGTCTTTGTCGTGGTCGACCGTGATCTGGCAAGGGTGCCTATCATGGATATCCAACAGTGTGATATATTGAGTACCCACATGCGAGGCATCGTGGAAGGACCAATCGCTGATCGGCAAATACTCATGTAGAAACGGTGCTGGTTGTTCCACACAGTGGAAATTTCTGGCCTAGTCGGTGAGTATGCATGCAGTTCTCCCATCATATGATGCTACTTCCAAATCCAAGGAGTGCTGTTCGTCTGATGAAGGAGACTGGAATGTGTGTGTGTTGAGTGTAGGTGTCGGTTCGCTTCTCATTCGAGCACCACATCAGGCACCACTTGTAGCTCACGGGGGTATGCACTGGTCCATTCTGCTGCTCCACTCCATTGCACCTCATGTACAGGATGCGTGGGAGGGCTGGTTAGCTACGGTTCTCAGGGTAACGGATCATGTATCGTGACTCTCCGAAAAGTACAAAGACCAACTTCTAGAGCCGGTGGAACAATAGCGTTCCATTGGGGCCATGCGACCATTGCTGCCAAGATTGAACCTCACTGTTTCATCCCAACTATTCGTGTCACCGGTATGACTGTCCATAACTCAATTTAGGAGCCAGGACATGATAATTAATCTAAAAATATATACTATACAAACAATGGTACTCGTTTGCTAGCACGAGAGAGAAAATATACAGTACATAGAACAAAGTTGGTGACTTGTTTGTATGGATTCGTCAGAGGAGCCTCACTGATCCGTGTATATCCATGAGGTATCCCTGCAAGGGAGCGTCCTAACGAGGTTACTAATGTAGTTTAATATAAACCATTATACCCCTAACAAAAACATTATTGTTGTGAGAGGAAAGTGCCTCGCGCAGGCCTCTGTTACAGGAAAATGCCTTCAACGCAGAAGCGGAGGAAGAGAGCTGGCAAAAAGGGCCACTCTCCTGTTCAAACATAAGCAAAGTGTAGTGTGAGTCAACATAGGGAAATTATAATTAATGTGATGCACGCTGTATTACATGAAGATGGGGTGGGTGATTTCTGAAGAATTCAAATGCTGTCATCTTATATAAGTCCAAGATACTGCATTGGTAGTTGCCGCTTTATTTATGCAGTCCTTCTGCTAAATTCTAACTTATCATTTAGTTGTTAGATTTACTTCCAAGCTTTGGCTGCAAGTGGCAGAGATTTATACCTGTCTTTTGACACATGAGCCTAACTGACGAAGGTGCTCGGTTTCCCGAAGGTCAACCTATAGAACATCTCCCTCAGAAAGGCAGCGTGCGGACATGTTACGGAGTGACACCTTCAAAATCATATAATGATCCCGTTACATACACCGCAACCACATACATCACTAGGACAAGTCACCATTTATATAAGCAATTTAAAAAGCGCATAAATGTTTTATGGCGGGGAGTAAGAGGCAGATATCCATCTCAAGTGACCTTCCCGTGAGTGCGTGGTGGGTTCCAAGACTGCACCAAGTCACTGTATGGAATTAGATGGAGATCTGTGCCCCATCTGTCAGCCGTGTTTCAGGGGAGGATCATTTGAGATCCGGCCCTGGGGACTAACGTTTGCCCGTCGTTAGGGTTAAGTTTCAGAATGCCCAGAGGTGCACTGCTGGCCAGTTTTACATAATATCTTTCGCAGTGCTTCCTACTTTGGCAGGGTTATCTATGCTAACTTGTATCGGAAGACACAAAGGGGGTGTATACGAAATCGACACTTTGGTCTTCACCGCTCAGAAACCCCAATAGTTTCCCAAGTCGGATCATGCCAACGTATCGATGGGAGTTCCAGACAATTTATAAGCCTTGCGGCTGGAGGAGAGTAGAAAAGAGACAATCACTCAATATAATAAGAAGCCCTAAGTTATTTGGCCAATTTTACACAATCTAGCCGGTGTGCGGTGTTACATATCCACTACATCCGGAAATGAGGCTTACACAAATGTCTCCTACAGAGAAATTGTCCCTAGCTACATTAAACCTATCCTATCGAGCTAGAATATCCAGGTTTAGTCGACCACATGTCAGGTTCGCGTAATGCGAACATGAACAGTGACCTCAGTGTAAAGTTGATGCTGGGGGAAAAGTGATGCAGATTTAATGTTGCTGTATAGTATAGCCTAGAGTACTGCGGTCCTAGAGTTTTATATAAAATAAACAAAATAAGTAACTAGGATGGCTGCTTGCCATATACATAACTAACTATCACAGTATTGACAGTAAATCAGGTCATAGGACCTTGCGGTGATCATTAGTCATAAGCACAAAAACAAGGATAATATTTACATTAAAAATCTATCAGTCCTCAGTACATGTAAAGAAATAAATGAATACAATAGCTAAATGAGTACCTATTATCATCGGTATGGAAAAAGTCCATAAATCACTGTAGATGCCGCGTCACAGATGAGGAACGCGATATGGCACGATTCTGAAGTTGCTGGAAAATCTCCTCAGGTGAACTGTTGATACGGCTCATTCTCAAAGATGGTGAAGAAGAACAACTGTAGTCGGATGTCCACTAGATTGTCATAATAGCTAATACAATAATTAAGCAGAATATTAGAAAGTGTCCGTCCGCCAACGGAAGTTTGACAGTTGCCCGTAAAGGCTACAGTGCAATTTATAATTAAACAATGCATGTACATTCCTGCGTACACCGTACATGATACATCGCAGAGCCCTTGCGGTATACCAGGCAGAGTCCCACCAGACTGCGGCCTAAAGGTTAATTAACACACAACACGCTTCACGGAACTTTGATCGCCACTTTTGCATGGTTCGGAAGATCTGACGAGTTGTCCATCAAGATTCACGACTCATTCTACATACTGGAGAAATTACATCGGGGCCACGTGGCTCATCTGCGGGAAGGCTCCTCTGGAGTGCTGGTAGCGAGGGACTCTTCTATTTAATTATTTTCCCCCAGATGGCCGTCCGAGAGCTTACAAAAACATTGATGCGGATGCTTCAATTGCGGACCAGAGACTAAGAACTGAAATCCGAGTCACTGCTGTGGCTAATAGGGAGCCACAGTCAGTAAGCAGTTACTCGCGTCTTGCACTGCTCTGGCCACACAACCTTCCACTTGTTCTCTCTCACCGACGTGTGGTCTCGATTCTTGATTTTTCGCTCCTGTTATACTACTTGTGACGTCAGAGGCAGGACGCCCAGCCAATCAGCGGGCGATCTGTAGCCAATCAGCGTGCAGCTAGGAAGGGTGAGGACGCTATCACGTGATAGGCGTTCTCCCATTCATTAGGTACATACATGCGATTACGACGTCCTGGTAAAATTATTTTGAAAATAATTTCAATGAGCTAATTCAAGCCATTTCTGGTCCGATTTTAAAAAGGTAAATAGTTTCGGATTTCTCACCTCATTCCGGTCCTGATAGCTACCAAGGACAACGAGAATGGAGTAATTTAAAGAAATTACGTGCACTGACTCTGTACTCTTTAGTATGCATTCTCTCCCAATGCTGACAGGTGTTGTCAGGGAAGCTCTGATGCGCTTGCATGCATGCTACGCGATCTCATGGACTTAGTCATTTTATAGAAACCTCTCTCATATAGCTTTATACACGTGCACTGTCCTACCCAGGGGGCGTGCTTGGAACGTACGTGGAGTGGTCCTTCCATACCCAGCCGAGATGGGATGGCCCGAACCCGTCTGGCCGATCCGTGCTACACCATGAGTGAGGGGTAGATCTGATCATCGAGTTAAAAATGTCCTATAACACAATTCTAGATTCAGCCTTGATATGTGATCTACACAGATGTCTAGCCGCTGTAGCGTGGACTCCCCACCCCACCCACCCCCACCCCCACCCACACCCTCCACACCCCACTGCTCATATAGAGCATTTCTGTGAAACATTAATCCAGTATGTTTTACTGAATATATATATTCTTACAGTTTCTATAAATATGATGCGGTTTCATATCATCAAATATGTATAGAGAGATCGTTCGAACCAGAAGTCAAGCATGGTCTCTTGTGACAAGTGATTTCTTCAGACATATCTACTGTAAGAAAGTCCAAAAATATCAGAAATCATCTTGCCGATTGGAGGGTGCATGATATGGACACAAAAGTAGAACTCACAATTGATGGCATGCTATCGCAAATCTGCACTCTGTCACCAACTGTGACGTTCCACACCAACACCACCGTCTCTCAACATACATACCCTACCACCATACGTCTGGAGCATAATGTCAGCGCTCAAATACACACTTATATGGGTAAGCAACATAACAAATTTGGTTGAATTATGCCAATTTTGAAGTTTACCTCTTCACCCGCCCCCCCCCCCCCCAGAGCAGAGCCTAATGTAAACGTGACCTTACAATCTACAAACCATATGGGTAATTCACATGCCAAATTTGTTTGAATTCTGTTAACTCTTGATGTTATGTTGTCTTCTGCCCTTTCCCGCACCCACCCCGGGTTTGGAGCCCAATGTAGGTACTGTCTCACACTCCATAATCACATGGCTATGAGCAACTCACATACACGTATAACCAATTTGGTTGAATTCGAACAAACAGTTTCAGAGGCGATAGCCAGATAGACAAACATAGCCGATTGCAATATCCCCACTTTTTTTAATGAGTGAGAATAATTACCATAAGGTAGCATCATGATAGATTGTACAATGTAACACGATGTCAGCTCTTAGGCCAAACAAGTAAGCATGCAAGATTGAGGTACGGTTAATTAAAATATATGCATGACACACATGAGGTCATTAATTAACTAATCCACCCACAGGCCAATCACATGAGGTCATTAATTAACTAATCCACCCACCCCACCAGTGCTATACTGGAATATGTGTATGTGTTGAGGGAGAACCGGTCACAAGTACTCACACAGAAGTTTTGAAATTTAGATGGCCTCTGTGTCCGCCATGAGCTTTCAATGCTCAACACAATACAGTGACGGACCTACCCATTTGAAATTGTTTGCCAGTGAGTTAGCCTATTTTGGGATTTCATTAGCTTTATCTAGACATTCTTAGTCTGACCAATAACCTATATGAAGCAATCTAATACTTTATGATCCTTCTTAGCTGGGCCTGAAAGCTAATAACTAAGTAAGATGGCCTGCGGGCCAGGTAAGCAATAGAATATTGGATGGAATTAGATGGGTCATCATGGTTCAGCAAGGACCGTTGACCTACCCACTTAAAATCAATGGCCAGTGAATTAGCCTATTTGGGCATTTTATTAGTCAACCATGAAAATTATTCTCGAAAACCAAAAAAAACTGGCGAATGTGTAAGTCTCTCTGTGCAAAAGATTCTTTACAATATCATAATTATCCCTTTGAGTATTCTGAAAATAATTTGACTTTAAGTCAGCCAGCGAAGAGTATTTTCAGAATAATCAATAGAGCTTTATTATATAGTGTCCGAAATAATGTGAAGACATTTGTGTCTTAAGATCTTTGCTACCGCTTTGTCTCTGCTAGCAGTTAATATCTTGCAGACTAACGATTCATTGGCAGGTGGTCACTTAAGAAAGGAACTTTATTAATACATTTTATGGCTGAATTAAAGTGCAGTTCTTTTAAGAAAAGGATAATGCCAATCAAAAGCATAACCTTGGCTTTGTACCGCCTCCACCCCACCCCACCCAAGCAATAATAACATTCCTCTTACTTGAACCTGCTTCCCTCTCAAGTGTCTTGAGGAATCGCATTTGCAGAGGAACAAGACTTTGAATGGAAACCAATTTTCTTCATTGGCTTATCAGGAATATAATATGTAGCTCACGGTGGTACACGCTGGTTCGCCATATCGCTCGACTCCACCGCACCACATGTACAGGATGCGTGGGAGGGCTGGTTAGCTGCGGTTCTCGGGGTTGCGGATCCCATATCGTGTCTTTCCGGATGGTACAAAGACTGGCTTCTAGAGCCAGTGGAACGGTCACATTCCAGTGGGGCCGTGCAACCATTGCCGCCGAGATTAAACCTCACGGTCTCGTCCCAGCTGTTGGTGTCACCGGCATGACGGTCCATTATCAATTTGAAAGTCTGGACAAGATGGATAATTAAACAGTCACACATAATTCACTATACAAACAATGCTACTCATTTGACAGTAATGAGCAAATAATACAGTACATAGAGCTATCTGGTGTTCTTTCTACATGGATTCGCCAAAGGTACCACACAGATCCTTAAATCTGCACAGGTATCCCCGCAAGAGAGCATCGCAACGAGGCCACTTGGTAGTTTAATATAAACTAATACACCCCTAAAACACACAAAATAGTGTTGTTGCAAGAGGAAAGTGCCTTGTGCGGGCCTCCGTCACAGGAAAACGTCTTCAACGCCGAAGTGGAGGAAAAGGGCTGGCAAAAAGGGCCACTCTTTTGTTCAAACAAAAAATGATAAGTGCTGAACAATTCTAGTGAAGCCATAATTAATGTGATGCACACTGGTTTACGTGAAGACGGGACGAATGATTTCCGAAGAATTCACAGGTCACCGTCTCATGTAGGTCCAAAGTTACTGTATTGGTAGTTGCCGCTTTATTTATGCGGGCCTTCTGCTACATTCTAACCTACAATTTGGTTATTAGATACAAGTACAAGCTTTGGCCGCAAGTGACAGGGATTCCTACCTAACTTTAGACACATTCATCTAACAGGCGAAGATGCTCAGCTTCCCTTAGGTTACCCTGCATAGCATCTACCTCCGAAAGATACCATGCGTACATGTTACAGAGCAATAGCTCCAGAATCAAATAACTATCCGGTCACCATTGTCCCGCAACCACATATAACATCACTAGGACAAGTCTACAGTCCACAGAAGCAATTTTAGAAAGCGCTATGTCATTTATGGTGGGGATAAAGAGATGGATATCCACCTTCCCGTAAGAGCGTGGTGGGTTCCAAGACCTCACCCAGACACTACGACGAATTGGATGGAGATCCGCATCTCATTTGTCACTGCGTGTGTTAACGGAGCTAACATTTCATCTGCCCTTAGGGTTAAGTTTACAGAATGCCCAGAGATGCACTGCAGGCCGGTGTCACACTACTTAATTTCTTTTCACAGTGCTTCCTACATTGGCTAACTAACTAGTATCCGAAGATACAGGGGGAGACGCATGTTAATCAGCACTTTAGTTATCACCTCTCGGAAACCTCCGATAGTTTCCCAGAGTTGGATCCTGCTAACTCGCCAATAGGGAATCCAAACAATTATTATGCCTTACGGCTGGTGGATCGTGGAAAGAGACAATAACTCAATATTAATAAGAGGCCCTAAGGTGTGTGGTGTTACATATCCACTACAGCCGGAAAAGAGGCTACGCTATGCGCCTCTTGCGGAGAAATTGTCCCTAACCACTTTAAACCTATCCCATTGAGCTAAAATAGCCAGGTTTAGTCGGTAACATGCCAGGCTCAAGGAATTAGAGCTCGATCAGGGACCTCAGTGTAAAATTGATGCTGGGGGAAATATAGTGATGCAGATATAATATTGCTGTGTAGTATTTCCTAGCGTACTGCATCCTAGAGTTTTTTATAAATAAACAAAACATATTAACTAGGATGTCTACTTGCCATATACACAACTAACTAATACAGTGCTAACGATATATCACGTGTCATTGGACCTTACGGTGCTGTTAGTTGAGAGCACCCACAGAAAATAAAGATAATATTTACAGTGTAAACAGAAAGTATAAAATTGCGGTCGGTACGAACGGGAAGGTACCTATTAGTCATCAGTACAATTTGTGGAAATAATGAAACTTACAAAAGTATAGCTACTTGAATACCTATTGGTCATTGGTATGGTAAGAGTTCATAAGTCACTGAAATTGAGGCGCTAACATTAAATAGCGCGAGATGGCATGATCTTGTTTGCAGGGAAGATTTCAATAGGCCGATTTCTGCAGGCAGGGTTCTGCAGGCAGACTGTTGATGCGGCACACTCTCAGGACGGTGACGAGGAACGGGTAATGAGATGTCCATTAGATAGTCATTTTAACTGATACATGATTTCAACAGTTTGTTGTAAAGTTTCCGTCCGGCGACGGTAGTTGGAAAGTTGTAAGTTGCACATTAACAAAGAGGGCTATAGTTATGATTAATTATGCCGGTACTATAACTGGGTACACGGTGCAGGATACGTCGCATAGCTCTTGCGGCACACTGAGCAAAGTCCCACCAGACTGTGGTCTAAAAGTTAATTAACACACGCGACATGCAGCGTGGAAATTTGAATCCACTTTTCAGCATGGTCGGAAGATCTGGCGAGTTATCCACCAAAAATCACCATCAGCTCGACATCCCATAGAATCACATCGGGCTGCAAGGCACTTTCCATAGGAAAGCTCCCTTAGGAAAGTTCGGATGCGGGAGTTCTTACTTTAATTTATTTTTGCTCGCGGATGGCCGTCCGGAAGCATCCAAAATTCTTGTATTGCGGAAAGTCGAAGACTGCCCATCGGCGCAGGAGAACTCAATTCCGAGAGGCACCGCAATGATGATGGAATCACCGTCGGTTAGCAGTTGTCCCGCGTCTGGCACTGCGCTGGTCCAGCAGTCTTCCTGACAGGTCGGCTTCCACACTGATGATACTCCTGACTCACGGTTTTTCGTCCCTTTTATACTACTTGTGACGTCAGAGGCAGGCACTTCAGCCAATCTGTGGGCAAGCAGTAGCCAATCAGCGTGCAGCCAGAAGTGGTGACGTGCTATCACTTGAACAGCACATTCCCCATTCAGTTAATGCATACACACGATTATGACGTCGAAGCAATATTTTGAAGTTAATTTAACCTGAAGTTTTAAAGATAACTCGGCCATTTCTGGTCCGATCTTAACAAAGTAAAAAGTTCTGAGATCCTCGTTTCATCTTGGTCCTGATCGGTGCCAAGCACTACGAGAACGGTACGATTTGAGAAAATCACGCGTACCAACTCGGTACACTATAAGCATGCACTCGCTCCCATTTCTGACACAGGTTGTCAGGGAAGCTCTGACGCGTGCGCATTCACGCTATGCGTTCTTATGGACTTATCTCATAGGGCTTTATACACGCGCATTACCCTACTCAGGGGGTGTGCTTGGAGCAAATCCGGAATGGTCGTCCCGCACCCAGCTTAGCAGGGATGGGCAATACGGTCCGGTCGATCCGTGCTACAAATATTTCCAGCTCGCTGCTGTATAATTACTATATCTCGGGCATGATGGTTTCACCTTTTAATTTGAAAGGTTACTTACAACTCTCGCCACGTGAAGGCCTGCCCTAAAGAGAGTAAAAAAGATGGACAGCATGAGTTGATGTATCACTCACCTGGAATACTGAGAATTAGACTCAAAACACACATTTTGGCTAGAAACCTGAAGATTAGTGCAGAAAATGAAAATATTTGGGCCTGAATTGTGGAATTTGGGATTAACAAGTCAGTGGTCTTGAAAAATCTTTTACAGAGCAAGTTGGCAGGAGAGGAATATTTGAGAAAACTTAGCGCACTCAGAGCATCATTCCAGTAGTAAGTTTTCTAAGATAAATGCCCATTTCCTGTTGGCACATTTGGATTTTCTTGATAAATCTGGCCATTAGCCTGTTAAACCTTGAAATTCCACTGTCTCAATTTCAAGACAACTATGTAAAAAAGTTGTTGAATATTTTTTAACCAATTTGGCTGGAATCTGTTGCAAAAAATTTCCAGTTAAATTAGTTTCAAAGTATTCAATAGAACCTTTCTTACATCACAAAGAAAATAGTGTTTCTGGTCTCTAAGGTTTAACGGGTTAAAACCGACATTTTTGGCAAAAAATGTGTAAAATTCTTGCATGAAAAAAGAGGGAATATGAACATTTGTGAGCAAATTAGACAAATCTTGGCATGAAGTAAAATTTTTAAAACATTGGCCTGAAATCTGAATACTTTGAAGAGAAATATGAAAATTTTGTCAGAAAATGGCATGAACTATATCCAAACTGGCCAGCAAAGATGGGCATCCAGGGTCATAATTTACATCAAAACAGGTTTAGTATGAATTAAATATATTTTATACATATATTTGATTTTGTTGTACAGGGCAAGATGCAGATGTACAGGGAAAGACAAGAAAATTTCAATTAGATTTCTTTTTTTCAGACAAAGAACCTCTTTGACATTAACGGTTCTCGAGTCAGTCATTCCACTGTACATCTTTAAAAAAAATACCCTCTTGGCAAATGCTGGGCCTGCAGATGGACATGCAGAATCTGTGTTTGGCCAGTTGGGCCCTTAAATGGTTAAACACACATTTTATCATATATCCCAACTAGAGCCTGTTTAAAAATTTCATTGTAAATTGTCAGAATTAGAACCACAATCAGATTATTTACATTTTACGTCACTGCCAATATGGGAACGAGCAGTATTTGCAACTTTGAAAATTTCCCAACATTCCCAAACCAATAGCGCAGAATGTTCTATTTCGGATATTCTTTTAAGCATTGAAAACAGTTTCTTAAGTTTCCATATTTTTCCGTGTCTTGAGATATACTAAGTGATTTCCCATTAACACTTGAAATTTGAGTTTCTTCATTTCAAAACAGTCATACAGGAAAAGAGGTTAATATTTTGAAACTAATTTGACTGGAACTATTATTTCAAAATATTCAACTGACATTTATACATTATAAATGCTTTGCCATTTCTGGTCTGTAAGCATTATAGTGTTAACCTTTACCACTCCGATATCAATATTTTATCTTTTACTGTGTCTCTAGCATAGACACTGGTAAACATTTTAAAACAATTCTGGTGGACAATGTTCCACGACTGCTAAGAATAAAATATTTATAAGATAAAGAATCATGAAGTTTGAAACTAAATGTCAATTGTTAATGACAATTAAGGCTTCACAATGCACCAGTATCGTATAATCTACATACTTAGCACTTTCCCCATATCTCATTTTCAATGCAACCATACAGGGAACCTGTTGAATATTTTGAAAATAATTTGCCTGGAAGACGTTGCTACCTTAGGCAAAATATTCAAACGAACAAGTTTTATTTCAACAAATCTCTGAAAAAAATATAATTACTTTCCTATTGTGGTTCATTCACCTTCTGCAGAATGAAATTTCATAGGTTTCTGTACATTATAATCTAGATCTAATTCATCAACTTCCAAACCCACAATTTATATGATGTCTCCAATCAGACAATTTGAGGAAAATGTAAGAATTAATAGCCAAAATAACTTAATATTATCTACATTTTATGCAAGAATGAGAAAAACAATTAACAGTCAGGGGAGTCCAGTAGGGGTAGGAGATCGAGGTTTCCATCCATGTCAATCCAATGGGGATTATTCCCCCCCCCCAATCCCCACCCCAACTAGACCCCTGCAAACAAGGACGCCAGATCCAAACATTCATGCCAGCACTATTCGTCCAATTTATAAAAAATACTGTCTGAAATGGCTTCTCAGAGTCTAATTTTCAAAATCCCACCCCCCCCAAATTTTTGGGGAACACTGCCCCTCGTATGCCCCTCCCCAATTGTACACCAAATATTTTCTCCATGCTTGTATGTTTCTACACATATCTGGGGGATACCTCACCTCCCCCACCCAGCTTCCAACCCACCCATCCATTCCCAAGGGGGGGGGGAAAGCTATTTTAACTTTTTGGTGGGGGCATGTATCCATGTCATAATACTTTTTTCAGACCTTTACAAGAAATGTCAGGTTGTCCTTTTTTCAGATTTTCTGGGAGGGGGGATGTGTGGCTAAATTTATCATTGAAATAGCTTGCACCGGAGGGTTCTGGAATGTCTGGCTAACCCTTTCTCAACCGCACCTGGTTAACCCTTTCATCAATTACTTGCCCATATTTCAGTTTCAAGTTTCACTGCGGTGAAATATGGAAATGACATAAATATTTAAAGTTACAGGTGGCGAAACTATCCATATTATTGCGATATAAATTAATGTTTTTCACGTTTTGACAGCTGTCAAAAATAAACCGTAACTCTGTTCGCGCGCGGTGTATTATGGGCAATTAGAAATCGCCGAATTGGAATGTTTTCCCTTTAATTTTAAACGCAAGGCTGGATCTCGTCCATTTATTGTTTCAGGATAACTTTAAGAGCACTTTCTCGAGATTTTTCACGTTACCAATAGCAGATCGCCAACATGTTGTTGGCTCATAGAACGGCCGCGCATCTTAGAAGACTTTCGTCTTTAAGCAAATGTGCAAGCTCACCAGGAATGAAATGCACACAGAATATATGTTTGTGTTTTATTATTATATTTTGTTTTCGTGGTATATATGTCCATGTTTTGTGTTTCCGTGAATTTCCTATTAAGTAAACTTTGAACTGAACTATCTGCCTATCAGAGACAGTGGTGTCATATCACCATCTTGTTGCTATAGAAATAACACATTTACATCAAAGATAATAGCTATAGCAAGATGGGAAATACCCACACGCTTTGCGACGCTATTGAAAAGCAGCGCTATCATACGACTACGACGTGACTTTGATGTTATAACAGGGCCATTAACTCGTAACGCAAATGACGCGGTAACGAAAATCCCCCTTGATGCGGAAACAAAGTGAAACAGACGAAATAAATAAATAAATAATTAGCCAAACAAGGTAAACAAACAAACAAACATGGACACATTAAGCGATTTCGCAATTCAGTTGTTTTCGGATCTTTTATGTCCTATCATAGAAACCGAAAAAGGCCGAGCGTGAATTAAATGCAAATGCTCCGGAATGGGTGCCGACTATGAACAGTCATTGCTATCATAGATTTTAACATATATACCTTCTGCTGTAATTTTAAGCGGGTAAGCTTGCGTGTTTGCAAGAAACTTATGCATTAGTTTTCTCAACATCATGGAATATTTGGTTTCTACGAGTCTAACGGATAATTTGGGCAGAAATTTTGTACTAGTCCACTGGACTTGTGACCAACAGACTATAAGTAGTCTGTATGAGAGTCAGGTAGTCTCGGACTAGTGGACATAACTAGAGATCGAACCCTGCCTAACTACTAAAATGTTGATTTTCAACACTGTTATTAGGTCACTATTTTTTAAAGCTCTATTTTTCGAGAGCATATAATAAAGAGATAATTTGACAACATAAGCGCAGTGGTTCATGGGAATCTAACTTAAATCAACACCCCATGGTCCGGCAGATATATGAAGGCCCGTAGAATAAAATGATGTAATTCTAACTTTATATACCAAAAAATACTACGCTTTAAAGCAATTTCATTCATAAAATGAATAGTAGTGAATATCCCGGCATAAGAATTTGACTTTGTTAACAACCCATCACATTACGCCTGCTCGTATTTGAGCGGCTAAGAGGTTTATTTTACTTGTAACTGGTCCGCCAACATAAGAAGCGAATGTACATGTAATCGTTTTCATTTCTCGGGGTATGTCTTACTCCGTCCTGGATCACTTTATGTTTGTCGAAATCTAAGGGAAATATTGACACGTTTGGTTTGCGACTTCATTGTATAGTGTGGTTGTTTTCGTGGGAGTTTCTTGAATTTTTTTGTCTCATGTCAAGTTTGGAATTCTAATTAAACATTTCAATTACAAACGCGAACTGACAAAAGGATTATTTGTTAGAAATTAGAAATTTAGATTTTCAAATTATTCAATCTTACCTTGAACTCGCATAGCTTATGTCATGTAAAATTCACTGCTGGCAAATCAAATCATATTTGCTGAGTGTCATCCTCGGCCGAATTGTTGGGATTTCACCAACGCCCTTGCTTTCCCATGGCTAATAGTTATAGATGACTGTGTTTTATATAGCCACTATTAGCAAATGGTTACCCACTAGATGATAATAAACTCAAGTCAAGAACAAGTTTAGGACAGTCACCAGATTTCACGCAATGGCGATCTTACGGCTGGTTTTTCTTTTTTAACCCCCCCCCGGGTCTGTAAGACGGGGAATATAGCGATCAGCGTCCGTCCGTCCATTCCCATCTTGTCAATTTTGTCCACATCAGTGTCATGTGCAGTTGTACATGTGCTTTTTTCGCGGCCAAAAAATTGTTCATTACAGAGTTATCCCCCTTTAAATATCTTAAAGCCGATGCATAAACTGCAGTGCGAATCATTTCTTGTCAACGCAACTCCTCCTACAGTTTAGCTCCAATTCCTTTGAAACTTAGTAAGTGTTATCATTACCACATGAAGGTGTGCATGTGCTCCGTATATGTGTACATCCATCTGTCTGTCCAAAATGTATGTATGTCCATCTGTCAGTCCATCCATCTCTGACAATCATTTATTGTTAACGCAGCTCATAGAGATCTCAATGGATTAACTTTAAATTTCATCCACATGCTCAGTATCATGTGCCGATGTGCATGTGTTTTTTTCGCGACCAAAAAATTGTTCATTACAGAGTTATCCCCCTTTAAATATCTTAAAGCTGATACATAAACTGCATTGCCAATCATTTCTTGTCAACGCAACTCCTACAGTTTAGCTCCGATTCTTTTGAAACTTGGTAAGTATTATCATTACCATGTGAAGGTGTGCATGTGCCATCTGTATACCAGTACGTCCATCTGTCTGTCCAAAATGTATGTATGTCCGTCTGTCGGTACATCCATCTTTGACAATCATTTCTTGTCAACGAACTCCTCCTAGAGGTCTCAATGGATTATCTTAAAATTTTGTCGACTGTATCAGTATCAGGTGCAGCTGTGCATGTTCTTTTTTCGCGGCCAAAAAAACATAAACTGCATTACACTTGTAGTGACAAAGAAATTTAGGTTTTAGGAGGAGTTGCATTTTTCATTGATTTGTGTTTCTAAAATATTGTCCTTTACAATTAACGTTACATGTACGTCCACTCTTGATGTATGTTTATCTGAAATGTTTGGATCTGGTGGTGGGGGTTGGTGGAGGGGCGGGGGGATATGCCGTCTTCTGATGGCTCTTGTTTATTTTCGTAATGGTTTTTAAACTGTTGCCATAAAAAACGTGAGACGGTGTGAAACCGGTATACCGCCCAGCTCAATGTGTCAGCATCACTGGTTCATCTATCCATTTCTGTATCTTATCAGAATCTGTCACAGCAAACCTGTTTGCGAGTCTCATTACATACATCTGACACTGGTCGGCGTAGGCAGAGCACTTTGTTATTAGATGACAGCGGTCTTCAGGCTCATCTTCATATATATGCAATGGAGGGTGGAGTAGCGCAAGATAAATAAATTTAGTAACAGTCACCAAGTTTTGTTCTGAAAAACATCAATTGATTTTAGAAGACGAGTCCCTCTTCCAGGTGGTTCCATTCACAGACACTTCTCACAAAGAATGAATTTCTAAATTGTTCAGTCATGTCAGTGTTTGAGAATGGTACTTTAGAACACTGAGTTGTTATAAACATATTTTTCTACAATGTTTTCACGTACTAGCAAAGCTGGCTTGGTATCTGGTGGAAGCTCTGATATGTCTTCTACATGTTCATACCAGTTCAAGAAACTGTGAAGGTGGCATTGCTGGTACTGACCCCTCAATGACCTTGCATAGGAAGTCTAGTCACATCCCTTTACGACGGTCTTGCAACGAAGAAAGTTTTAATTCATGTAGCATACGTGTGACAGCCGGGTTACCTGGGTTGATAGCCGTTCATGATTAGGGGAAATGACTACATGCTGACGTTTGTGGCGGTTGTTTGCCACATGTCTGGGAAGTGGAAGCCATTTTTAGCCTGAAATGTTGATGCCTATTGGCTTCATGGTGTGGAGCTGAAGCCATTTTTAGCCTGAAATGTTGATGCCTATTGGCTTCATGGTGTGGAGCTGATGAATCCAATGACTTTCTTTATATCTCCTCCAGATGGTGGAGTTACTATCGTCTGGGTCTGATGTTAAAACCTGGATGACTCTGAAACACATGTCGTTCCTGGAGTGGTGTTTCTTATTGAAATGTCTAGATACTGGTGTATCATATCTTTCGTTCCTCTAGAGGTTGGTTATGGAATGAAGGTGTTCTTGTATGCATGTTTTGAATGTGCATAGCATCTCACCCACATATTGTTTGTAGCAGACATCACAGGTTATGAGATAGACAATGTTTCTGGTTTGCCAATTGCCAATGATTTTGGCGGTGTAGGATAGTTTTGTATGGGTGCTGGGGGAAAAACGCTTGGCGGGAAACTATGCCATGTTCGCTAGGATACCTGCCTGCCTACTAACAGCCTGACAGGATATCACCCATGGTGAATATATACATCTATATACGGTAAATAAACGAACAGTGACTGTACACAATATCAATTAATACTACTTGACTGTTAATACTTATATAAAAATAAAATATCATGCATATTTCGTAAACTGTGAATAAATGGTAAATAACGGTAAATAATGCCATCCGGCCGTAATTTCTAGTCACACGATACGACAGTAAACGATAAATAATAAGTATATGAGCCTTCATCAACAGCATCCTGTAGGCATGTTGCCTAATCGGTGAATGATCTCCCGTCAGAACAGTACATTCAACCATAGGGTTCTTACCTAACGTCTTTGGATGAGCAGTATCGAAATTATTGGCAAAGTTGCTAAGTAATTTATCGATAACTTCATATCCTGTCGTTTCTTTAATACTGGCCTCATCAGTATATAGTTAAGTATTCTGGTCCCTATATGGGACATGGAGTTTATACTTCCTACCATACCACCCCATCTCACACTTGCCATAATCAATCACAGCCATACCCGCATGCAATGCATCCATACCAATCAAACCTTCATGCTTCATACCTTTTATAACAAGCACTGAAATCGGGCATGTATTCTGAAATCATATTTCTGTGTCTCCAAACACATCAATAGGGGCACCATTTACAGCAAGTAAAGTTCCGACTCATTAAGGGACGAGCACCAAAACCAGTTTTCCAAATATCGCTTCTGATAAGCGATGTACTAGCACCAGTATCTATCAATACATCTACATACATTTGTACTAACCAGTTTCATCCTCTGGACCATTATTACTTTCTAATAATAATCGGACGAGGAACTGTCCGATCTGTGTTTACGAGGACACTGCTCAGTGGTAGGGACCCTTACCGGGGTCCCGTGGCCTATAAATAGAAGGCACTGCACCAGTGCACCTTTGTCCTCCAACCAAAGACACGCGTCAGGTATACTTCAGCGATGTGCCTTATCACGTTTTACCAGTTTAAATTAATCAGCAATTAATGTCCACTGACACAAAATACTCTGCTAAAAACATGAGTACATTATCAGATACTTCTGTGGTGTACTATCTTGTTGCGTGTCAGTAGTTTTCATTATCATACTTACAATTTTTCGTTTCTTTTCCTTCCACGAATTCTGTGTTTCTTTTCATTCACGAATTCAAGTCGTCCTGGATCCTGGCAGGCTCGCCACTGAATTTCAGGGACCATCTGACGGTCGGTCGGTCGCCTTTTCACTTTTAATCGATTCCCGCCAAAGGCTAATATAATTTGGTGCCAAACTACTCTACTATCAATTTCCTGCCAAAACGTGACCTGTTTGTGATGTTAAACCGATGGTTGCTACTAGGGGTAAACTGGTTGTGTAGCTGCGACTACGCATGCCTCTAATGGTGAACGAAGATGATAGTCGACTCGCCTTCTGGTGAAACTGAAGAATATTGCTATTGATCATCTGTGCCTGCCTAACGTATCTGACTCATCCAAGATCGCGAGTATGTAGTTCTCCTCTGACAACAACTAAAACAATCAACGCTCAACTTGATTAAATATATATACTTTTTATTACAGTACTATAGATAAGAATTTCATGGCAAAATCGCCATTAAATAAACATTATACAAAATGTACAGATAATTTCTGAGTTCTCCTATTCAAATAATCAAACCAGCAATCTGTCAATTTCTATCAAACTAACACAAGGTACCTAACGTCTGTACTCACGGATGAATGGTGGTCAAATCATGTTCCCAGTGCCGCTCTGCAACAGCTTATATACGTTATTTTCCCACCTGTGCCCTTTCTGAAAGGTGCTCAGGAACTAGGGTTTCTTACGAAATTAAATCTCATTAGTCGTAGTTTCAGTTAGCCAATCAGCGATTTTAAGCCATCTGATTGGAATCGATTCCCAGCTCTGTGATTGGTCAAACTTGCATTTTAGTCAATCCACTTCAGTGAGATTTTGCACAGAATCATCTCCATGTTAACCCTATGGGAATTATTAAGTACAGAGCCTATGGGGTTACGTCATCAGGTCACTGAGTACAGAAATTAGTCACTGAGTGCAGAATCTAGAGCTTCTTGAATGGTCCAAATACTAAATATTATTATTATTATTATATTGCACCAGATTTCATCATCTTTATTATTATCACATCCGGTTTCGTATGAAACTCAACCGCTGCTGCTCCTGTACTTATTTACCCATTCACATCGTGTTGTAACCTATAACCATGATTCCTCTGCCACATATTCATGATCTATTCCTGTTATTCTATTACTAACTATACACGCTGATTATCAAACCCACAGCGTTTATCAATCCCAAATATGTATGACGTCTATGAGCATTGCTCGTAACTGTTGCTATTATTCTCATTGATGTATGACGTCCCTAAACATTATTGTATGTATGTCATGTTCGCCTTTCTATATTACATCATCTCTAACTTTGTGTTGAATTGTATTCCTATCTGAACTGTGATTCATTACTGTAGCCTACATACACAAACTATTATTAGCTCTCTTAGCATCCTGTTACCAAGTACGACTCTTGTCATCCCGTATCCAAGTACGCCTATCTAATTACAAATACATTGTGGCCGTACTTGCCTCAATCATTAATATACATAACTACATAATTACATTGTCATACAAGCATGGACAGACCGATGTTGTTTCCTAGAAGATGCTGCTACATCTTATTAGACAAGGGGCTGGTCACCTCGCGATTCCGCGTGCACAAGGATTAATCATATCGGGCCATAAATGAATGCATCAGAGTTGGTTTCTCAGATTGGAATATCTTCGAAAACATCTGCGACGCCGCCATGGCATGCAAGAATCCGCCATCACCAGTCTGCTGACCAAAGCTATCACTATCGAAGGCAGCAGACTGGTAAATCCAACAGAACCATTGATTAAGCCAAGGATGACGGAAATATACGCAAAAAACTGCCATCCAGCCCTGTGCAGACTTTCACTAGCGGGACAGAGTAAGAAACTTATCAGCAACATCAGGGCAGCACTTGCAACGTCCCTAAAGGATTTACTATTCCTAAACAAGCGGCAGGACAATTAGCGACTAAGTAACCAGACCGAGCTGGACAATATCCTATTCAGCCTGTGTTTTCTGCCAGATAGAATAACAAGAGCGCACCATGAAGCATCTAATAATGCAACAATAATACAGCAACACGCGGTCACAGCACGCCTCTGCCCATGCCTCCTGGTGCAACAACAACACCCAGGTATCTACAAACACCACCAAGCAGGCCAGTTTAAAAAAAATAATAGCGAAGCATTCATGTCACTATTCGGCAGTAAGTCTTTAACATTAAGCCCTGAGGACGAGGGTCCTAACTGCAGTTACAAGAAAGCATCGTTACCAAGCGTCCTAGGCTCGATCTCAGAGACAAACTCTGATGCATCCTCCACGATCCTTCCGGACTCCGTGGACCCAGACAGTATAACATGCAGGGAACTGGCGAAGGCAGAAGCCCTCATCACTTAGTTGACGGTAACGCACGAGTTCAATCTTGTTTACAGTGTTTTCTGTCCATTTTGGCACAAAATAGTCATGCCCCTGATCCCATCTGGGACCAGGTTTTGGCGACATTGCGCCAGCACAGCCGCCACCTACCAGGACCAGGCTTATAGAAATGTGTAATATAAGAATATACGTAATGTTCGATAACTACCTCTACAAAGGAGAGAAAAAAAGAAGAGTGAAAAACTTTCTACACATTACCCTTGTTCTTTGCTTCCTATTATATCATCAACATTACTATTACCATTTCTACCTTACTCTCATGTGATATCCAGAATCATCTTGTTCCATTTTTATTTTCGTACAAACCGTGATGTATGTACCACCTCAAAATTGTGAGTTGAATAATATCAGGGACACACGTCCCATAATTGTCACAGAAATGTGGGTTTTTTCTTGTTTCCCGCACAAAACCCCACCTTGGGCCCCACCACAAATCAGGGTTCTGACAGGCCACAGGACTGCGCCTGTGATGGAACGAAGTGCCACGAAGTCTGAATCATATATAATGATGCACATGTGATACGTAGTCACCACGTCGCCAGAGATCGGTACCACTTCTTTTTCAAATTGCTCTTCCTGTGAATCCCTTCATACAGACGAGAAAAATTATAACTGGTTACTAGTTTTCTTACTGTACCACCACGAATGTATTTAACATGAGTGTGAATAATCTCTTTAAATGCCACTGAACAGTCAAAACATTATCCAATTGATTCTGACCTACCAAATAATTATTAACCCCCTTTAATTTGGCATTAAGGCTTTCTTGGAAAGAAAACAATTGAGCATCTGAGTAAGAGGATTGTTCTAATCTACCCGATTTAATTAAATACTCCTTATTGGCCGTAACAGAAAACGGTAGAATGGTTATAAAGCCACAAATAGTATTTGGTCTAATTTGTAACACACCAGATTTGAACCTGGTCGCAAAGCTCTTGGTTGGAAATATCAGATGGAACAGATTCTATTCCAAAATGATGAAAATTCCTATCCAATATATCATTAATGCCTACACATACCGTAACATTCAAATACTGATTACATAAGGTATTTCGTTGCAAAAAAATTCAAGGTTTCCACTCTTAAAGTATTAGAAGTTGCACCATGTCTTAAAAAAAACATAATGGAAAAATCTGGTTGCAGATAGAGATCAAAATTGTCACTTCTCGAATCCGAACAAAGAGTACATACAATGTGACATTACACTCTGTTATTAACCAAATTAACTCATCATTTGAAAACTTTGCTAACTTTTAAATGTCTTATAATATTTTTAAGGTTGTTAGCTCTTTCGCTGGAAGACAATATTTCTACCTCATTACAGTGATACCTATCTCCAGCCCAGAATTAATTAAATTAAATAAATTACCAATCTTTACAAAATATGTCCAGAAATAGTGATTCCTACATCCGCTTTAAATGCGAATTCAATATACTGATATAGATGGTATACATTAATGCTTATCTGACTGTCACGGGCTGCATCTCCATCTCATGACTCAATTTCCAATCACGTCTTCATCATTCGTACATCAACACCATGCCGATCAATGGTCATATTCAGATCAACTGGATTGTTCACCAAGCTGGATCACCGGACCACCATCCATACCTGTGATGTCTTATCAGGGTTGCCCTTAACACCTAACTTTTGTTACCTGTATATATCACTTCTCCAGAGGCCTAGCCATGTTACTTTTGAAATTGAGTTAATTTCCACTAAACCTAATAATTCACCGTTGTTCAAGTGATTAATTCAATATCAGCACAATTATATATCAACAACCCTACTCGCAGCGTCAATTTTGTAAGGGAGTAACTGATCTATGGAGTTATAATAAAGGACCCGCAATCCTAATGCAAAAGGTCCAAATTCAAAATAACGTATTCTAAACCGGAAATTGAAACAAATTCCTAAAGGTAATATTTTAGCAATCATTCTTATATTTCAAGTGAATGATTGCACTACTAGTTGGGAAAGTAGAATTCAATGGATTGCTGAGAATTTGTGCTGACAAGAACTTCACACAAGACAAGATTGAAGAATGATAGTAAAGTTTATTTAAGTACAATACTGTTAACAATTACTTTCATCATAACGAATCCTGTAAAAACTTGTATACGGAGGAAGTTATTTCACCTTATATTTCTAGTACTAAATATATATTAGCAGACCTATATAATATACTTTATATTGACAATCCACTGGTAAAGGGGCACATGTCTAATGACAGACTAAGATGGGCCATGGCAGATTTCTACCCCTCTGGAGAAACAAAAATACTACGTATCATGTTATTATTTCTGATCTAAACCATCCTAAATCATCCAACCCGACAAAATGTTGTGGATCATTCCATGAATGAAATGCTGAACAAAGCCCTGAGTATAAAGCCCTGCAAACCAGCTCTCACCAGCCCATGACCGCAATCATCTCATCTGTGAAATGTGGTTCAAATACTCAGTCGTATTGATCCAAGAATTGGACTCAACGGCTTGACTTATTTGTGAACCGCATCACCATTCCATAAGCACAAATCTTAATTTCGTCTTGCTGTGTTGACAATTAGCAACGACAGAGAATGACTGAACCCGGCCAATGCATTATTTTCATATTCTTACGCCAAGACCAAATAGCTCCTTTCCCACACAACCACCAATTCAATTAGCTATACCCACAGCAACTAACCAGTGATCAGACGTTAAATTGGTTGATCACCACACCCACCTCTTCCATGTATTAAAACCTCATTACTTAATGCAAACATCTCACTACATGCAATATTACTACGCCCGAGACAACAACATCTCACGCTTCCCACATGAAATATACATCTAGGGGAGAAACGCTGTTGTCAAACCCCGGGGAACGTAAAATTCTATTCTATACCGCTACTATCTTACGCATAGACAGGAACAACACTTGGATAGGGGAGACCGGGGTCAAGTGGTACACTTTGGCATCCAATATCAACTCAGACATGGAAACATGAAATACATGATTTATCATTTATTTCACTCTCTTACAAGCATACATGTATCATACAGAACCGCATCATATATTTTAAAGAAACTCGGTGTATGCCTCAGTTTAGATACATGTACACAGATTCGCCTTTCATTCAGAATCGCTTAAAATAATTTAATGAAACTTGCCAGGTGGCTTATGTATGATGGCTAGATGTGCCTTTTGAAGGATTCACCTTTATAGGTCCAATATTTATGGTGAAAATGTGCTTTTTATTGCAAAAACTTAGTATTTTTGTCAATTTTCTCATAAACACCATATCATACAGAATCCCTTAAAACAATTTAATGAAACTTGGTTTCTGCCTCAGTTATGATATGCAGATGTGCCTTTTGAAGGATTCACCTTTATACGTCCAAAATTTTCGGCCAAAATTGGATTTTTAATGCAAAAACTCAGATTTCTGTCAATATTCTCGTAAATGGCATATTATACGGAATCGCTTAAAGGTGCACATTCACACCAAAATGCTTGAAAATAAATATGTTTAAATCGTATACTTTTAGAGGCTAAATCTCTGTATTCAATGTAATGAAACGAAATAAGTCTTAATATACATGTATGATGAATTCATTTCGTATAAATTATATAATTTTTTCGCTTGTGAAATTGAATTATGGATTCGTGCCTCTAATTCAAATTCATAACTTTAAAAAAAAAATTAATTTATATCTAATGAAATCATCAAATGTTAAGATTTATTTTGTTTCAATAAAACTAGGCCAAAAATTTACGCCTCTAAAAGTATACAATCTAAATAAATTATTTTCAGACGTTTTGCTGTAAATATGCACCTTTAAAATAATGTATTAAAACTTAGTAGGTAGCTCTTTATGATGGGTAGAGGTGCCTTTTGGAGGATTCACCTTTATAGGTCCAAGACTTTGTGTGAAAATTGACTTTTTAATGCAAAAACTAAAATTTTTTGTCAATTTCCTTCTTTTTAAATTTGTACATTTTTCATTTTTTTTATTTTTAGCTCACCTGGCCTGAAAGGTGAGCTTATGTCATGCCAACCATCCGCCGTGTGTCCGTCCGTCGTCCGTCCATCACCCATCAACCTTTCCTTTAAATGACTTCTTCTCAAGAACAACTGGGCCGATTTCGATTATATTTGGCAGGATGCATCCTTAGGGCATAGGGATCCAAGTTTGTTCAAACGAAGCCGATCGGCCAATTTGGCCAGCGGCCATCTTGGATTTTGGCCAATTTTTAGAAACGTCTTTAAAAATCTCTGAAATGGCTTAGGGGATTGAAGCAAACCTCATTTAATATGATCTATGGCAAGAGCTGAACCAAGTTCGTTCAAGGGAACTTGATTGGTCAAATGGTTCTGTGGCCATCTTGTTTGACCCTATTTTAACGAAAATGGCTTCTCCAGAATCGGGTAATGGATCAGGCCGAAATTTGGCAGATATGATTAGAAACTAAGGGCCATTAAAATTTGTTCAAAGGAAGTTGATCCATCAAAAATCATGGCCACCATGGGTCAATCAAACTATAGCGTGTTTGGCGGCCATATTGGATTTTTTTATTTGATGGATTTTAAGGAGGAAATTGGTTTTATATACCTTTTTTGGGTATTCTGATCTCAAATTTGCAATTTTTGAAACTGGCGGATGAAAGGTTTGGTGACCATCTTGGATCATTTTCCCGGCCAAAGCTCTCATATACTAAAGCAATGGGAAATTTAAAATGTCTTTTTCTCGAGAACAACTGGGCCAATTTCAATTATATTTCGCAGGAAGCATCCGTAGGCCATAGAGATTCAAGTTTGTTCAAACAAAGCCATCTTGGAGTTTGGCTGAATTTTAGAAAGGTCTTTAGAAATCTTTTCCAAAACCGCTTTGGGAATCGATTCAAAACTCGTGCAACATCATCTAGGGCAAGAGCTAATCCAAGTTTGTTCAAGAGAGCTTGATTGACCAAATGGTTCACCGGCCATCTTGGATGACCTAGTTTTCGCAGAAGCGATTGGGCTGAAATTTGTAATATAAATATGATTAGGGACTAAGGGCCATTAAAGTTTGTTCAAGGGAAGTTGATCTGTCAAAAAAGTTGGCCACTGTGTGCCAATCAAAATGTAGCGTGTTTTGGCAGCCGTATTGGATTTCAAATTTGCCATTTTCGAGACTGTCGGATATACGGTTTAGCGGGCATCTTGGATCATTTACCAGCCAAACACTCCTATACTAAAGCCATGGGAAATTTAAAATGTATTCTCTTCACGAACCACTGGGCCGTTTGCAAGCATATTTGACAGGAGGCATCCGTAGGGAATAGGGATACAAATTTGTTTAAAGGAAGATAATCGGCCAATTTGGCCCGTGGTCATCTTGGATTTTGGCCGACTTAGAAATGTCTTTAAAAATCTCTGAAACTGCTTAGGTGGGGGGAGGTGGGGTGGGTGGAGGGAGGGGGGGGGGGAATGATGCAGACCTCATGAAATATGATCTAGGGCAAGAGTTGAACCAAGTTTGTTCGAGGGAACTTAATTTTCCAAATGGTTTGGTGGCTATCTTGGATGACCTAGTTTTCAAGAAAAATGACTTCTCCAGAACCGCTGAATGGATCGGGCCGAAATTTGTCTGATATAATTAGGGCCGAAACGCCATTAAAATTTGTCCATGGAAAGTCGATATTTAAAAAAAACCCATATCTGCCAGGAATCAATCAAAATATGCATTTTTTGGCAGACAAAGAAGTAAAACATAAAAAGACTTACTTATTAACCATTGGGCCAATTTTAATCAAACTTGGCTAAACTTTCTTCACAGAAATTTGATTGGTAAATTTTTACAGTGGTCATCTCATTTTGTCCGGGTGTGTCAGTCATCAATAATTCCATGTGAGTGACACAGGCCCCTTGGGCCTCTTGTTAGTAATTTGAAGGGTTTGAGTAAAATTGCTACAGTACAGCTCAGAATTAAGTTAACAAAAAACGCGACAGTAGCAAAACATATGCGCGCAAAAAGCAAAACATTTTGCGCTGAAAGCAAAACATTTCATGCCAAATGAAAAACACAAACAGGACGAGGTCGAAATGCCAGGTGATTTTCCGTGATGTACATGAATTAATTACGAACACGATAAGCCTAAACGCGCCAAAACACTTCCCAACAAGATTGTTTTTCTAAAACGTGGTCGTGTTTTTCTCTGGCTCGCCGATAATAGTATGATAATAATATAATGTAGACAGGGATTTAAATGAAAATAAGTGATAAAATCATCGGCAGTCCTACTATTTGTCTATCGCACAAAAATAATCTACATGTATGTCAAATTCCGCAAGTCGGCATGTTCCGCTGCGCTGGATGTTTATAGAAAGTAAATTCGAAAGCAACCGGATGAGAATAAACTATGTCAAATCTCACCAGGTCAGCATGTTTCGCTGCGCTGGATGTCTTTAAAAAGTAAATGCGAAAGCAACCGAATGAGAACACTTGGAAGATTCGCGTGTTCCTGTGCCATTGTTGAATGGTAGAGTTCTTGTTAAATCTGTTCGCGAACAGTAAGAACCGACAACTCGAATGGGTAACACCAACTTCTACTTGTAACGAGTCAAAGTCCACAGGCATTCCAATTTAATGTTTTTCACAAATGCACCAGCTATTTTGAAGACATGGCATGCTCTCTAGCCGTGTTCATATTTTGTTTCCAAACGCTTTCTGATACTTTATGGCACGCTAAAAAAATGTCTATTATTTGCTGTTTTTGTCCTGGCGTAGTGGTGTGTTTTTTGTTTTCTTCATGTCGCGTTTATGTTTTCTTCGCCTAACGTTTTTGTTTTGCATCTGGCACGTTATTGTTTTCTTCTTGGCACATCTTTGTTTTTGTCTGTTGCGTTTTTGTTCTCAGGACATGTTAATTTAATTCTGAGCTGTACTGTACATGTACCTACTACATATACGTCATTCAGGGGGGATGTTAATTAACTGCTAAGCTCTCAATCCATAAATCATGTCCATTTAATAGGAGTAGTAATGCGTGTAGTTTTTATTATTGTCAAGCATTAGTTCTAGGAACCCTGCCATGATGACGCACTGGCACTAGGATATAGCACAGTTGATATTGGAATGTAATTTTTACATTTTTCAATTTTCGACATGAGTGAGGTTCGAACCAGCCAATTCTATGGCACCAATTCGCCTGGCGTTTGGGAGCCGTATAGCCTACCCACTGGCCCACCATCCAGAGGACATAAATCCTCTTTCACCGGACCAGCTTTCAATTACCTGACTCACAACCACATGAATTGACTGTAACTGATAGTGTGCATTCCAGACTTGACATATCTCTGGGTATGGTAGTCACGTATATGTCATGTATGTACATGTTTTATTTTCCTTGTTTTAGTTCAGCCAGTCTATCTGGTTCGCTGTATGTCAGATCATGGCAAGCCTGTAGGCTGGAAGACAAATCGTGAAATTGACACAGAGGCTAAAACTACAATGGACTTTCATCCCGTACCAAAAGGTTCCTGGCAAAATCATTATGATCAACGGAATCGCAAATGGACTCTGATGCTGTTGGGCAATAGTATATTGCTAGGCATTACAGTTTATGTCGTATGTATTTATTGTAGATCTCTTCTGTTTGTCCCATGACTTGCTTTCAGGTTGTGTGTGTGTGTGAAACTTAAGATCTTTGGTGCAACAACTTTCAGTCAAATTGTCCCAATATACATGTAGTCAACAATGTAATATCACTTACTGAAGATAATTTGAGTGACAATTGTTGCTGCCTAAATTGTTGCAGCCTAACACTGCAACAACTTTCTGAAATTGGTCAGTCGACTTTCAAGATTTTTAGCTAACAGTATATGAAAAGATTTAGGTCTATGTCATAACAGCCAAGCCATACATGTACATGTAATCAATGTGAAATATCTTTCCGAAGACAAGTATGACTACTGGCACATTTACGATCTGACATGGAGTGATTAGAATCATGAGAAATGGCATGATTACTTAATAATTAACAATGAGATGAACACAAGTATAGCAGTGGCTAACATATTTCAGACTGGATCTTGCTAATATGGATAACCTATGTCACAATGGTGAAAGGTCTAACTACATGTACTTATCCCCATGTTTTAAAAAAACCGGATGTTGTAATCGCCTCCGTCCATCTGTCGGTCCATCTGTCATGCTATCTCCAACCAAACTGTTGGGTGGAATTCAACCAAATTTGGTATGTGGGTTACCCATATGATTCTGCTTTGGAAGACGATATTTACATTTGGCTCCACACCCGGGGGGTGGGACAGGGGTCAAAAGGTCAAATCAATTGTAATGCAATTCCTCTGAGGCCATTAGACGGAACTCAACCCAATTTGATATGTGAGTTACCCATATGATTGCAAAGTGCAAGAGGCCATTTACATTTGGCTCTGCCCCTATAGGCAGGGGAGTGGTAAAAAGGTCAAATTTTAACCTGCAGAAATTGATTGTAATACATCTCCGAATTTCTGAAGCCCTGATATATATATATATATATATATATATATATATATATATATATTTATGGCTTTATATCAGATGATGTATACACATGTTTTCAGATGTACCGTAAGGGCTGCTTCTATCTTCATTCATCACCTGATATGCAGAATCCTGCCTTCTCTGATAAAGCCACACTTACAAAGGCTGCCGTGATCACATCCACCGCGGATGAATCCTCACCGGCACTGGAAGCATCTGGATCACTGGCTCCAGACGGAACACCAGGTAGTCATGAGTTAGGCACGATGAATAGACGTAACCCTAGCAAGCTCGCTAGACTGAGCTCCATATATACACACAATAAATAGGTGTAACACTAGCACCACCTGAAAAGCTGTATATACACACACTCAAAAGGTATAGAATTAGCAGCACATGGAATTTACAGAATCCGGGACAGATCTGGCTTTTGCAATGTGCTAGCCAATAGAGTACTGGTAGCCAAATACTAAATATTTTAACCACATCTTTACTTCAATAACACTTTCAGAAGTTTTGCTTGCAGAACTTAGTCATCATCAGTTAATAATATCAATTTTACAGCCCATATACAATAGGGTCTTAATATAAATGAAATATTTTTGAATATTTTGAAATTAATATGACTAAGTCATATTAGTTCAAAATATTCAACAACTTAAACCAGAATTTTTGCAATGCAACTGTAACTATAGAATTAGTCAGGATTCAGCCAATCAAGAAAATTAAATGAATTTTAATTATTAGCCAAAGATTTAGCTAGTTTTGCTTTTCATTAGCCAGATTTCAGTATTGCTAGCATTTGGCTAGTGGGTAGATCTGTCCCTATGGCAGCAACATCGTTCGCAGCAACAGCGCCCAGTCAAATTAGTTTCAAAATATTCAACAGCATGGTTATTAAATAGCAAAGACATACAATTCGTACAATGTGTCGGACTATTAAGCGTTAAAGACGAACTGTTTTGAATCATTCATGACATCATGATTATGACGTCAGCATACATGTCACTAAATCGATTAAGACATATGATGGATGAATAAACTTGGAAAGGTCCATTCTGCATATGCTGTTGCTGGAAGATGGTGATGTTTCCTGTGTAATAGTTTGTACTTTTGTTGTTGTTGTTGCAGGTGCTAAAACCGGCGTCTCTGCTCTTCCAGACCATGTTCCTTACCTGCTTATCGGCGCTGGCACAGCAGCATTTGCAGCATTCAGAGCCATCAAAGGCAGCGATCCAAAGGCCAGGGTATATGATCATTCAATACAATTGGCAGCAATAGCTTCCAGTCATTTATCCCAGTTAATTTAGTTTCAAAATATGTGAAAGCTTACATGTACCTGTATTGTTACCTTGAAATTTAGATTCTCAGAATTCAGGTTCGAAAGTTTCAAATTGATTCCACACCGTGTGTAAATAGTAGGCAGAACTTAGCTAGGAATGGCCAGGGCATAGCTAGAAATGTGTCTTGGTTTTATAGCTTGACTTGCACCATTTCACATATAATATATATATATATATATATATACCGTGATTTCTCGACTAAAGGCCGCCCTCGAATATAGAACTCTGTCCCAAATTTGACCAAAATCCGCCCAAAAAACTCTTGTATTCAAGTATAAGACGCTGTCAAATTTAGAAAAATGTACCATTAAAAAATCAAAAATTGGTATAAAAAATTACCATCACTCAGCGCTATGTTTAATCTATGACTAAAAATTATCATGATGGAAGAGAAATTATTAAATAGGACTGCCTAAATATCGTGTATCTTCAATAAAGATCGTTTATTGCATCAAAATCAATCTATTTTTGGCATAAAATGTCTCCTTGAAAATATAGAAGTCATGTGACAGAAACAGAATGTAATGGCTCTTTTGTGTTTGGAGGCACTGTGTGATCTTGTACGCTAACGGGAGTTGGTTATCTGGCTCTTGCGATTGGAGGCGCTGTGTAATCTTATGCGCTAACGGGAGTTGGTTATCAAACGGGTATGGGAACATTCAGTTCTTATCGCGCAATGATGATATATAGCAATTTCCGAGTCCAGAATATTTTGATTCGAGTACTTGTTCTAATTAGAATAAAGATCTTTTGCGATTGGAGGCGAATTACGTGATTTATACGTGTATCTTTTCTCGACGCCATTTTATGTCAAATTCTGGATTAATTTTGATGTAATAAGCGATATTTATTAAAGAATAAGCAATATTTAGGCGCCCCAATTTAATAATTTCACTTCCGCTTGGTGTTTTCGGAGTATGCATTAAACATAGTCATCAGGCGGCACAAATTGTTTAGGGTAGCATTTATTTCAATTTCTGTGGTATAATCTTTGACTTTTTAAGAAAAATTTCAACTAAAAAATGTGCTCAAGGAATGTTCTCAATTATAGGACGCACCCCCTCCCCTTCCTAGAACATGTAATTTGACCAAAAGACTGCGTCCTTTAGTCGATACTTTACGGTATATATCATGAATATTTTAATAAAGTGTTGTTTTGTGCAAGAGTGATACGGGGAATGAAAATTACACGTTGCTGTAGTCTGGAGCAACAACTTTTTACTGCAGGACAACCAAATTTTAACACATTGGTTGCGCCGGTGGACAACATAAATAACTTGTTATTTTCATGGTCTGCAGCATAAATACTCATATTTAGTATTTATTTAGTCGGCCACCAGACAATATATTTAATGAGCAAAAATTCTTATTTTTATGTTTATTTGATTAATATTTTAATTGTGTATCTGTTATTTTTATACTTCCTTTGAGCTTCTCAAATCTCCACCCACCAAGGGTTATTAAGTAGGGCGCTGACCAATTCTACGGGTTTAGCAAGTAGTGATTGAACGGTAATAGATGTTTGTGGTGTAATAACAACCCCCAACAGACCCCCCTTGTGGGTTGGTCTGTAGCTTTATTAAACACTATAAACATACCAATCACTACGATCCGGCCTCGGTCACCCCACATGGGAATGATTTGAGAATCTCTTTATTCTTTCCTCTTAAATAAATATCTGACACAGAGGGCAAGCACAAAAAAACTTTGACAGGCACAAAACAAACCTTTCCGTTAGCAGAAAAATTTGGAAAATGATTCTATGTTACTCTTAGTCTCCTGCACATGCGCATGCATGCTCATTGACCTAATGTCAGAGAGGAGTTAGTATAGACTGGTGTCAGTCTATGCAGGCTATATGGTGAGAGTGTACTCTACCAGAAGCCTGGTTGAAGGTACAATGAGTTGGTGTAGGCAGGCTGGGGCATGAAAGCAAGCATAAAAATCTTTTTCTGGTGCTAAATGCAGATGGTTTGATTTAGCAAGTAGTGATTGAATGGTAAGTATGTTTATAGTGGTTAATAAAACTACAGACCAACCCACAAGGGGGGGTTTCCTGTTGGGGGTTTTCAACAGAATTAAATTTATAGAAATGGGGCAGTACAATTGGGCAACTGAATTTAAATGGATGACTTGCCACTGGGGGCATATATAGATATATGTATTTGTATCTTTAGATCCTTGTAGTTGGAGAAGAGAATAGCTTACCGTACATGAGACCACCGCTATCTAAAGAGCTGTGGTACAGCGATGATAAAGAGGCTGTGAAGGGTTTACACTTTAAGCAATGGAATGGCAAAGAACGCAGGTTTGTTTAACCAACAGTAACACACTATTCATCACATGAAGCAGCTTATGTAATTCTTGTATGTTATAGTAGTAACGTGTCTCTGTCATGGCTCATGTAACTTTGTATAAAATATAGATCACATATATACATCAAAATGTCAGAATAATACACAAAGATATGCCAGAAAGCTTCTCAGTTAAATACAAATACGGCTTTTGATCTGTATCTGACAGTCTGCCACCAGCAGCATGATTGGTTCCCAACAGAAAAAATAGCTGCTGTACGGGATATTAGCACGCTAATTTAATTCTTCCAACCGTAAACATGATCTTTAATGAACAACAACTTAGTCAAATTGGTCTTCAATTCTACATCATGTCTCAACTGAAAGCTCTGCTGATTATTTTAGAATATTTAGACTGAAAGCTATTTCTACTTCGAATAATACTTACCAGATATACTATTATGATAATGTCTATTATCTAGTCTAGCTCAAAATAGACAATTAAAAACTCCGCACTCTCCTGGTCCTGCCCATACTGTGTCCGGGGATTACCATATCCCCAGGTACCGAGTCAATTCCCAATCACAGTCAGATTCATCTATTTTGCTGACTTTGAAAGTTGCATGTTTTTTTAGCTCTAAAATTGTGCAATTTTAGCGGAATTAAGCGTGTTTAACGTTATCCATCGCTGGCTTCATGGTAGGAAGGGGAAAGTCATCACAGGGGCAGGTTGTATCAATCTAGAATTTATACATTCGTGCCGTAATGACTTTAAATTGGCACATTATTTTAAAATGGTAGCCATTGTTGGAGTCGCTCCAGTACTCGTTAACTGTTTAATCTTGTCCGGGTACTCAGTTAATTTCTCTTGCGACTCGGTTCCTTCCAAGATGGATGCGCCCTTAGCCAAGATGGCGGCGCCCATGATTAACGTTTTGTTTTGGCTTGTCGTGTCTATGCACTCTGTTTTATGCCACTCTTTAGCTCTCGCTTCATTGACGAGGGTGTTTGTAGCGATCAGTGTTTATTTCTTGGCTATTTTAACGTTAGTTAATTACCAAGTCATGTTTATAAAATTTTCACGCAAAAAAGTTTCAAATATTTCCTGCCTAAAGACTTGATTATCATTAATTTAAGAGAAAGTTAATGTTTCTAAGTAATTCTAAGTTACAATCAAGTCAATTGTGTGTGTTGCTCGTCATCGTATGTCATGTGCAGCATTTTAATTCTTACTCTGTGTTCGCAAAAAGCCAAGAACCAGGACACGCTGTGTCAGAAGTGTAATCGGTTCATAAAGCGCAAATACTCGGGTCATCACTGTGTGGCTTGCGCGAAGTGCAAGGTAGGAAGTCCTTGTGATGTGTGTGCGAAGTGGCTGTCGGAGTTGGTGGCGGAATTCGATCGTCATCGATGTGCGCGTTTGGAGAGGATCGCGAGGGATAAGGCGGCCAAGCTGGATCAGGTGTCAGTAAAAGGTCTTGAAGAGCATCTGAACGAGTGTATGGACTCGGCATTGGGTGTATGGGCCACCCAGTTCAAGGCGATGTTTGAGTCCTTCCAGTCCACGGTCCTGGTGATGCAGGGCAACCTATCGAAAGTCCGGCCAGTTCTGTGGAGGGACAAGCACCTGTCCTTCCGGTCTTGGCTCAAGAGCCGACGGCAGAGGAGGAAGATCTGCTTATGGAAGATTCCGGCATGCCAGATCTTTCAGTAGGTGTAGAACCGAGTACGTCTCAAGGGTCTCCCTCGGGTTTTGTATGGGTCTGCCAGCCGGGTGGTGATGTGGATGTTCCGTCGGGCATATTTCACCCGGACTTCACTCAACCTGCATTGTCGGTGGAGACATGTTTTTCGGTTCCCGTCGGCATTCCGGCAGTGGTAGGTGTGGCTCCTCTCGGAGTTCAGTTGTCTGCCGGGGTAAAAGCGGCTGTAGTCCCGGCTCCCGTGCTGGAGTCGATGGACTGCGGTGAATCTGTGTCCAGCAATTCGCTGGATACTGGTGTCACAAGTAGTCGGGCTATGGACTCACTTCATGTTGGAAGGAGTGAGGTCCATGGTTCTCAGCATGGGTCGTCGGTGGCCTTCTCATCTAAGGGTGAGGAGGAAGATGAGAATGGTAGTCCATTGATGGACAAATCCTCATTCTGCACCGAAGCTGAATGGGTGCAGGTCCTTGGCTGGATGTCCGACCGTCTCAGGTTGACATCGGATCAAGGATCTCAGCGCGATGGAGCGGATGTCAGAGCGAGCGGCTAGCGCTCTGTCAAGTGGCTCTTCAGCCATGCCGACGCTCCCCTTGGACACGCAGACTTCTGACATGTTGGAAGTTGCGGCGTATCGTCTGGTTTATCCAGACTATTCATTGCCCAAGGCCCCAAAGGGGATAAGGAGTAGGGTCCATTTTCCAGAGTAGGCCTATCATCAATATGCCCGGGTTCCACGGCTTTCCATCGGGGAGAGAGAGGCATTGAATAGGCCGTTGACTGGTAAATCGGAGGGTCATTCTCGTCCCTTAGTTTCCCAGGCCAATAAGGATCCTTTTAATGAGTTAACGCTCATTGAGGATGCGGCGAGGGCAGCTATGGCTACATTCTCGCAAGGCTGTACCGTCCTGCAGGGAATTCTGACCTGCGTGGTGTAAGGTGGGGAAGTGCCAGAGGCTGCTCCCGGCGTTGTCCGGGACACCATGCGCTTGTCCCAAGATTGCCTGGCCAGAGTGATCACCAGATCATTGGCGGAGCGGAGGAGAATGGTTCTCGATTGTGTAGAACCAGGACCTGAGATGAGGGCTGCGTTATCGTCTACGCCCTTCATTGGTCCAGGCTTGTTCGGCGACTCGGTACGACAAGCCTTATCCAAGGTTGCGTCAATGCTCGCAGAGCAGGAAGTAGTCGGCAAGTCGTGGATGTCGACGAAGAGGATTCAGCCGCAGCAGTCCTATAAGCAGCATCGGCAAGAGCAACAGAGGCAGCGCCAGAGATCGTCCTTCTGGCCGTGATGCCCATCGGGCATCCGGATCACAGGGACCTGGCCGTTCATCCTCATAAAGCCCTCTATTAAGAGGCCATATATCAGGAGGACAGGAAGGGTGGCGGTTCGGGTCGCAGCAGTTATCGTAAGGATAGCCGTGGCGGCAGTCCCGGACCGTCATATTATAAGAAACTGTGGGGCGGCCGTCGAGGACGGTCCTGACGGGTTTCCGGCGGGATCCGTTCTGGTGACGTCAGGAATGAAGAGAGTCGAGAATCTTCACCTAAGCGAATTAGCGTCTTATCGTGCAATATCGACCGCCAGCTGTGTGCAGATTCCTACCGTCGGAGGCAGACTTCAGCTGTTCTCAAACCAGTGGGAACAGGTCGTGCAAGATTGTTTAGTCTGTCAGTGGTTATAAAACGGCTACGAACCGGACTGGCTCATCCGTCAATCGTTAGTTCCATTAACATCGACTCCAGTTTGGACTCCCCATCCAAGGGAATCCGATCGTCTAGATGCCATTTGCTCAGAAATCATCTTCAGCAGAAGAACGCAATTCATCTAGTCCGCAATCAGTCCTCCCCAGTCTTCTATTCGATGATGTTCCTCGTTCCAAAATGTACCGGAGGTTGGAGGCCAATTCTCAAACTCAAACCGTTGAACAAATTTATTCTTTCTCCAAAGTTTCAGAAGGAGACTGTAGCAGCAGGGATGACGGGGCTGAGAAAAGGCATGTGGGCAGTATCGATAGATCTGAAGGATGCATATTTTCATATTCCAATGTCAATTCCACTTTGGAAATACCTTCGCTTTGCATTTCAAGACAATGTCTGGGAATTCAATGCACTTCCGTTCGGTCTGACCACAGCTCCGAGGGTCTTCACCGAAGTGGTTCTCACCATGACTTCTTATCTTCGCAGGAGAAACATAGCTGTTCACACCTACATAGACGACTGGCTGCTGAGGGCTGGGAATCTTCAGGTAGTCCTAGCCTTACTAAAGTACCTAGGATGGATTGTGAATCTAGAGAAATAGAGAATTGACTCGATCCCAGGAGTTTGTTTATCTGGGAATTTTTTTCAATCTCAGGAACGGCGTAGCTTTTCAGGCGGAGAGCAGAGTTAAGAGTTTGATTGTGGTACTGGAGTCAGTTTCTCTAGGAGCTTTTCTGACGGCGCGCCAATTTCTCGGAATACTGGGTTTACTAGTATCTCTAGAGAAAAGTGGTTAGTTATGCGGCACTCGGGCGCAGGCCGATTCAGATGTATCTAATGTCATTCTGGTCTCAGAAAACAGATCCGTTATCTCTGAGAATTCCAGTAAAAGAACCATTGATATTCCACCTTCAGTGGTGGTTATCGGAACAGAATCTCATGCGAGGTGTTCCTCTACAACCTCCTCAACCGCAGATGTCCATCTTCACAGATGCGTCGACGACGGGTTGGTGAGCGGTATTGGACGATCAGTCAGTGTCAGGGGAATGGGATCGGACCAATGCGCAGAAACATATCAATGTTCTCGGATTATTAGCTGTGACATTGGCACTTCGAAAATTCGAGGGCTTAGTCCGCGACAAGATTGTCCTAGTCAGGACAGACAACTCAACAGCGGTGTCTTATTTGAACAGCCAGGGTGGGACAAGATCACCAGAGTTGTGTATGATGATTTGGAACCTTCTACTGTGGGGCCAAGAGAGGAATATTATTCTTCGGGCAGCACACATTCCAGGAAGATTGAACATCCTAGCGGATGCTCTCAGGCGAAAGACGGTTTGTCGTCCGACGGAATGGCAGCTCAACCAATTGGTAGCGGAGGTTCTATTCAAATATTGGGGCAAGCCAAATGTGGATCTATTTGCGATGAAACAAAATGCAAAGATGGTCACATATTTGTCACCGATCCCGGACCCGCTAGCCTTAGCAGTAGACGCACTGACGATAAGTTGGAAGGGAATGTACGCATATGCGTATCCTCTAACGATTCTCATCCCAAAAGGTCTGGCAAAGATAAGAGAGGGTGTGTGCCAAGTACTTCTGATCGCCAATCATTGGCCAGGCGGATCATGGTTTATGGATCTGCTGGACCTTCTGGTCTGCAATCCAATCCCTCTTCCAGACAGAAGAGATCTAATCTCTCAGAACAAGGGTCTGTATCTCCACGACAGACCGGAAATGTTCAAATTGACTTCATGGATGTTATCAAGCACCGTGCAATTAAGGGTGTCTTTTCTGAGCAAGCAGCGAAGTTTGCCGCTTCAGCCCGAAGAGTGTCAACCACAAGAACATACAATTATAGAATCAACAAATTTGCACAGTGGTGTAAGGGAAGAGATATTGATCCCTTTGCTGCATCTGTTCAACATGTAGCAGATTTTATCTGTCATTTATACGAAGTTGACAAACTTGTACCATCAACCCTAGCAGCATATAAGTCTGCATTAGCTTCAGTCGTTCCCAGTCTGGCCATTGAAGGAGTGGAGAATGACACTTTAAATGAAGTTATTAAAGGAATGAGCAATTTGCGACCTAGACAGCCAATTCCTATCCCAGCATTTAATCTATCTCTTGTTCTACAGGTTTTATGGCATGCTCCCTTTGAACCAATTAGATCTATAGATATAAAACTGTTAACTATTAAGTCAGTTTTCTTGGTTGCAGCAGCATCGGCGAGGAGAAGCGAAATACATGCGCTTTCTGCCGAACAAGACCGGTTTGTTGTCACGGGTGAAGGTTTAAGACTACTTCCAAGTCTTTGTTTCCTGGCAAAGAATCAGTCACTTAAATATCCAGGACAGCCGATCAATTTGCCATGTTTAATTAGACATGACGCAAACTCTTCTGCTTGGTGTCCTGTCAGATGTCTGAAAATGTATAAAAAACGTACTGAGGATTGGAGAGATGACCCAAAATCTCTTTGGTTGTGTCTCAAAGCTCCTCATTTGCGCGCCTCGAAAGATACTATTTCTCGTTGGATAGTCATCGCTACAGGAAAGCAGATTGATCGTGCGAACGCCCACCAGGTCCAAGCACTAGCAGCAGCATCGGCCCTTTATATAAGGGTGTCTCATTAGAAGAGGTGATGTTTGTAGCACAACGGCATGCCGAGTCGTCATTCACTGATTTCTACCTTCGCGATATCTCCAGCGCACTTAATCCGGTAGCCGTCGCCAATTTATCGAATCTTAACTAAAGCCACATCCGACCACTATTTCGCACATATCACAAGGTTCTTCCACATGCACTGAACAATGGCTATGCACATGATCCAAGGATGACCGTGGATTAGGCCGAGCTCCTGTGATGAACAAGAAAAGACCAAGCACTCAAAATGGTGAGTGTTTACATTAATTACATAAGTGACTAATATTAGTTTACTTACAGTCGATTTACCAGACTAAATAAGTAAATAGTCTGGCCAAGAGTATCTTATTCTTTCAACAGACATTAGACTCATTCCAATTTGAAATCCTATTTGATATACTGATAGTGTTTTTTCAAAATTAGAAGTTTTAGTAGCTTCTTTGGACTCTTTTGGACTGCCCTAGCTGAGACTTGGAGCTGACACTGGTCAGGTGGGTGTTGCTCCCCGTTTTGACAGCCCTCTGGAATTTGTGCGGACAAATGAGGGGGGGGGAGCGCGGTCTAGACCATGGAAGTTTAGCACTCTGAGTCAGATAGCCCAACCCAAACATATGCCAGGGTTCTAGTCTCTTCACAACCTTCTCTGTCGGATGGTAGATGAGTGCTGGTTCGAGCCTCACCTCCTCCCACCGGTATTTCTTGGCTGTCGAAATCCGGATTTTATCATCATAGTACATCTGGTAAGTATTATTCGAAGTATAATCAAAAAAGCATCCGCTTTTGTTTCTACGAGAATTCTTAATACTTACCAGATGTACTATGGCCTTCCCTCAGCCGCCCAACTGAGGTGAGGCTGAGCTGCTTTCGCTGTTTGTCAAGGCAAACATAAGACGAATCTGACTGTGATTGGGAATTGACTCGGTACCTGCGGCTATGGTAATTCCCGGACACAGTATGGGCAGGACCAGGAGAGTGCGGAGTTTTTAATTGTTTATTTTGAGCTTGACTAGATAATAGACATTATCATAATAGTACATCTGGTAAGTATTAAGAATTGATGCAGTAACAATTTGTAGCATATCTGTAACAAATAGTAATCGCATTACCTACTCATTATTTTGTCAATAATTTGATTGAATCCTGTTGCTGTCATTGATAGCAACAACTTTCACACAGATAATAGTCAACGTATATAAAAGTGTTCTCATATTTTATATTGGAAATAGACACACTTGTGCTGAACAGTTGAAAGTCAGGCTGTCAAATGTACGAGGGTGTACTGCCGTGAATATGTCCTGTGGTACATGCATGCTTACATTTCCAATGCTGACTGACAAATGACCATTTGCATGTGCAGGCGGGTTCTTTTTATTATCGAAATCCTGATATGTACAGACAATAGACGAAATGAATATGGTGTCCAATAGTTACAATGATTATCTAGTCCGGGCATGGCATACTGGGTAAAATTGCACGCTGGGTAGGATTGCATGCTGGGTAAATTGGACAGGAATCAACAGGCATCTCATATCTCGTGCAGGCGTCTCTATTTCACTTCAAGAGTATACTTACCTCCCTAATACTTTTGATATTGCTAAATATTGGCTTTCACTCAATAAACACTCAGATTTAAAACAGTTAGGTGCCCCTACTGGGCAGGGAGTCAGAGCGTAGTCTGGCGGATGCCAGCCCCACCACCGCGCATGCGCAGACTAGCACTACCTCTTTGCTAGATTATTGGCAAAGAGAACACACATGTCTTTTTGAGTCATAAGCTTTTCTTGCTCTTTAACTGTTAATTGGTGTATATTTTGGAGTGATAGTATCTGATTTGTATGGCAGGAGGGAACACTTCACCACAGGAGGACTTAGGACCTTTAAATCAGGTGACTTCTAGTAAAATTAGCGAGTTTTCTTCCCGGTGTATTGTGTTTCCGGGACTCGCGTTTACCGTGATAAGCGCCTTGGTTAGTTGGTTTATGTCAACTCGGTGCTACCTAGGGCTAATTTCTCTTTCTGTTTATGTCCACAGGTCTGTATGACGCTAGGTGGTGACATCACAGTAGCAGAGAGTTAGTTTTCTCTCCACCATGGTTCCATTTCCTACTAACACTGTTAGGTTATCTAACCAAATGAAAAAATATGTCCAGTGAGTTGGAGGCCTAGTATAAAGGTCTTCTCACTTTGCCCTCTTGATCCAATTCCTTCCCCATGAGGTGGAGAGAGTTAAGGGGCGTGCAGATGGTGGAGTTCTCCGGTTCGTCACGTTGGATGGTTTGTCTATACAAAGTGTCAGGTATCTAGTTATTGATAATGTGGTGATGTTAATTATTGTAAACAAACAAAGGGAGATAATTAACATTTTTGCCAGAAAAGAGTTATCTATATGTATCTGATGGTTGTGTAGTCGACTTATCCATTCAGCATACAATTCGTCCTTGCACTTGGATGTTTTGTTGGGATCGATTTTTCCTGTCACGGGATTAATGACGTCATAATCAGCCTGGCTATGTGTTTATCAGCAATTCAAGCGCTATGCTGGTTTCTGATGTATATTGATCTTTATGATCGTTTTCCTTCTCTTTGAGTTGGATTGAGTTTCTAAGCTTAACTAGTTGCTCATACTCCTTGTCCTTTGCCCTGTTTCAGGGACCGGGTTGCGCGTCCTGTGGACGTTTTCTTCATGAAAAGTTCTGGCCTCATCTGTGCTATCGATGTAGCCCTTGTGGTCCCTTGGTTAATTGTGACATATGTAAGCACTGGGGGGGGCGAGTTAATGTCCGAGTTCTTGTGCTGCTTACAGGCGACGGACAAGGTGGTAGAGGAGGAGAAGAAGAAGAAGCGGAAACGAGAGGTTGTAAGTAGGAAGGGTAAGGGGAAGGTCTCGTCCGCGGTGGATATGGAGGCCTTCCGGACCGAGATGTTGGGAGAGATGAAGAGGACAATAAAGGATTTGGTTCCAGGGTTGCTTCGTGGCATGCTTCCTGGACCAAATCCTTTACTGTCCTCATCATCGGCTTCGGAGCAGGTAATCCCCGCCTCTGGATCGATTTTCCTTAGTCCGCTTCCGTTGTTCGACGATTCAGAGGTGGCCCCATTAGAGGGGGCGTTCCACGGCCCTGGCAGCAGGCTTATTGCCGCGCCGATAGGGGACCGTGGACGGTTGTCGCTGGAACCCGCGGGCTGCTTATCAGTCCAGGGGTATCCGCACGCCGCGGTGGCCAGTACCTCCTATGGCACCGTTCCTGGTCAGCCCGGGTTAGCTCTCTTTGCTGACCCGGGGTCTAATCTTTCTGACCAGGGTGATGAGGATTACCTGCTAGGGTCGCCGTCTGACGACGTGGACATGGATGAAGACGTTTGTGCACCCCTCGCGGGGAATACAGGCGCCTTATTCCACGGTTTTACTCACCCTGGAGTAAAGTCCGCGGCTCAGGTGGTGGCCCAGGGCGCTGCTGATGGCCAGCGGTACCGCATACCTCGGCTTGCCGAGGGTGGTGCTGGCCGGGCCCGTGGTGAGACTATATATACCCCGCGCTCTGCCACGGTGCCTGCTCCTGGTCAAACCAGTGATATTCTCATGCCGGTGCTGTCAGGCCCGCGTGTTTTCCCTGGCTTGCCAGGTGTATCAGCATACCCGCCGTCAAGCTCTACTGCTTGCGCTCAGGAGGAAGACGAAGGACCCCGTCTTGTAGAGCGCTCGCAGTTAGCCACGGAGGAGGATTGGTATGACGCTTGCCAGTGGTTGGTGAGCGTTAGGCCTGATCTGCCCGTGGAGCAGTCGGCTAGCCAGCGTGTTCACACGCCGTGGTTAGCTGGGAAACCGACTGCTAACGCTATGCCTTCTCTGCCGCTGGCGGAGCATGTCGTTGACATGTTCAAGGCGGCGGAGTCGTCCATTAAGTCGAGTGGACGTCTCGCGAAGGCCCCTCGCGAGGTGGCCAGGCGTTGTCGCATCGTGCCCCTGGATTACCAGCGGTACGGTGTGGTACCCAAGCCCAGCGTGGATGACCGCGCGGCTTTGGGTGAGGATGCGCGGCCAGGCTCCCGTTCTGACACGGGTGTCTTGTGCTCGAACGCGTTGCGTTCGGCGAATACCGCGTTGCGTGATGCGGAGGAGAGTGGGAGGGCTTCGATTGCCGCTCTGTCCCACGTCTCCCAGCTGTTACAGGGGGTAGTAACGGCATCCGCATCGCGCCAGCCAAGTCCGGTCACTGTCCAGCGAACCATCCAGGATGGTATTAACCTGGCGCTGGACTGTATGACTCGGGCGGTGACCAGGAGTGTCCGGGCAAGACGCACGTTTGCCCTGGACAATCTGTGCCCGTCTCAGGACCTGTACAATAGGCTACTATGTACGCCTATGACGGGCCCTGGTCTTTTTGGAGGTGAGGGATGTCGCCACCTCCAGGAGACGGTCACCCTGGTGAATAACCAGAGGGCGCTGCGCGAGCAGTTTGATGTGCTGCGTCGTGCTAACGTTCGCGCCGCGGCCCCGGCGTATCGTCCCCTGCAGGCTCGAGGTGGTGCTGGCCAGGTCAGAGGCCAGCCACCGTCGCAGCGTCGGCCTCGGCCAGCAGCGAGGGGGGCGCAGGTTCCTCAGGCGCCGTCAGCCAGGCAGCCGCCCGCGCACCGAGGTGCGCGCGGGGCGGGGCGGGGCGTGCGAGGATCTGGGCGTGGTTATCGGTCCTGACAGGACGCTTACCGCGGTAAGAACCACTCCGGTGTGTATGGCGACGGAGACAGTGCCGCTCTTGCATGCCTCGTGTCCACCGCGGTCCCTAGGTGGACCGGTGGGAGGCCGGCTAGCCGACCACATGCAAGAGTGGGAACGGTTAACTCAGGACCGTTTAGTCTTGCGATGGCTTTCCGTCGGGTATCATCCAGAGTGGGTGACAGACCCGCCGTCGCGACTGTCTCTGGTGCCAGTCTGGACTCCCATTCCGAGAGATCCAGAGCAAAGGTTGTGTATCGAGGAGGAGATAAATTCCCTCATACAAAAGGGAGCTATTCAGCCGGCACAAAGGTGTCCGGGCTTCTATTCAACCCTGTTCTTAGTAACAAAACGCACCGGAGGGTGGAGACCGATTCTCAACCTCAAGCCATTGAACAAGTTCATCGAGACGCCCAGTTTCAAGATGCAAACGGTGCGCTCGGTGTTGGCGGGGTTGGAGAGGGGGATGTGGACGGCGTCGATAGATTTGAAGGACGCTTATTTCCACATCCCCATCCACGGGAGTTTCTGTCGCTTCCTGAGATTTGCATTCCAGGGCAGACAGTGGGAATTCAGGGTGTTGCCCTTCGGAATTTCCACGGCTCCTCGGGTTTTCACCCGTGTGGTTCTTGCGATCACAGCATACCTCCGCAGGAGAAGCATAGCAGTCCACACGTACATAGACGACTGGCTGTTGAAAGCGCACACCCGGGAAAGTTTGTCCGCCAATCTGGAGGTTGTTTTGAAAACTCTCACAGGCTTGGGCTGGATGATCAATTTCCCAAAATCAGAGCTGACTCCATCCCAGAAGTTTGTTTACCTGGGGATGTTCTTCGATCTAGAGACAGGATATGTTTATCCTACTCAGGAGAGAGTTCAGAAACTCATCTCATTGATTCAGTCAGTGTGCGACAGTCGTCATGTCCTGGCACGGGTTTACTTGAGAATGCTGGGGTTGATGGTTTCGTTGGAACCAGTCATTCCTCAGGCCGCCTTACGCAGGCGGCCGATCCAGTTGTTTCTCATGACACAATGGACCCAGAGTACAGGTTCGCTGGACTCGAATGTGTCAGTGTTGGCACCTCTGATTCAACACCTGCAATGGTGGTTGAATACAGAGAATCTCTTGCCGGGGGTTTTGCTAACCCCTCCCCACCCTCAGGTGACTGTGTATACAGATGCATCGATGGAGGGCTGGGGAGCTTGCCTGGAAGAATCCACGATATCAGGGCTTTGGAATCTGGAACAGTCAAAGGAACATATAAATCTACTGGAGCTAAGAGCAGTAGTCCTGGGCCTGGAACATTTCTTACAGAAAGTTCAGGGCAAGATTGTTCTTATTCGTTCAGACAACTCAACAGTCGCCCAGTCTCTGTATGATGACATGGAAACTGCTTTGTTGGTGTCTGGATCACCAGATTACCTTGAAAGCAGTTCATATTCCGGGAAGGTTAAACCTGCTAGCAGACTCATTGAGCCGAAGGATGAGTGTTTTACCCACGGAATGGCAACTAAATCAATGTGTGGCGGATCGTCTGTTCGACCATTGGGGGAAACCCAACATCGATTTGTTCGCAACGAAGAAGAATGCGAAGATGACGACGTACGTCTCTCCGATTCCGGATCCAAGCGCTTTCGCAACAGATGCGTTAGCTATCAGCTGGGGGAGAATGTATGCATACGCATTCCCTCCAGCAATCCTGATTCCAAAAATTCTTCAGAAAATCAGACAAGAGGAATGCCAAGTGCTTCTGATCGCCCCGGATTGGCCAAGCCGATCATGGTATACGGATCTGCTGGACCTTCTGGTCTGCAATCCGGTTCCTCTGCCTCTGATGGACGATATTATCTTCCAGGGCAAGGCCCTTCACAACAATCCGTCAATGTTCAGATTGACTGCGTGGATGTTGTCAAGGAATCTAGAATTAAGGAGGGCTTTTCTGAGCAAGCAGCCATGTTTATGGCCAAAGCCAGGAGGGGGTCAACCTCCAGAGCATATAATTATAAAATCAACAGATTTGCAGAATGGTGCTCAAAAAGATGTATTGATCCAATGGATTCATCTATTCAAGTAGTAGCTGATTTCCTCTGTCACCTCTATGATGCCTATAGCCTCAAGCCTAACTCTATTGCTGGTTATAAGTCAGCATTAATGTCTGTTATTCCTTGCTTGGCTAAGAGGGGAAGTGATGAAGTAAATACATTGAATGTATTAATTAAAGGCATGGGCAATCTAAGACCAAGGAATCCACCTGTGATTCCGTCTTGGAGTTTATCGCTAGTGCTTCAAGTACTAGGTGATAAGCCTTTTGAACCACTTAGTTCCATTTCTATGAAACTATTAACACTGAAGACTGTGTTTTTAATTGCTGCGGCCTCGGCTAGGCGTAGGAGTGAGATTCATGCCTTATCAGCCGAGGATGACCGTTTTGTGGTTTCAGGGGAAGGCCTTAAGCTGCTACCTAGGATTAATTTCTTGGCTAAAAATCAGTCGTTGAAATATCCAGGTCAACCTATTATTTTGCCTGCTTTAACTAGATATGATCCTAATTCTAAAGCATGGTGTCCCGTCCGGGCGCTGCGCCGGTACATACAACGTACGGCGGCATGGCGCACCGACCAGTCAGCGTTATGGTTGTCATATATTGAACCCCATGGGAGGGCTTCTAAGGACACCATTTCCAGGTGGATTGTGGAATGCATTCAGTTTTGCCATAAATCCGCCACCGGGAAGCAGGTTGACGTGGCCAAGGCTCACAGTGTCTGCGGCGTAGTGACATCCACGGCCCTATTTAATGGGGTCCCTGTGGATGATATTATGTCGGTGGCTCAGTGGCACTGTGAGTCAAGTTTTACAGACCATTATCTCTGTGACACCTCTAATCCTCTCGCCTTGTCGGTTTTGAAAAAATAAATCGGTTTATATTTTTTGAGGTGGTTTTTCCTCATTACTTATATATTTCACAATTAATTTATGGAAACACCCACTTTTTTGGGCCTGCATCAGTCTTTACCAATGGGAAGATGATGTCACCAGCCCTTTCAACAAGGTCAGTCTTGTTCATGTGTTGTCCGTTGTTGATTGTATTGTCACGATTACCCGTTATTAATATGGTGATGGTTTGTGTATTTGTGTGGTTCATTGTTGAGAGTTACGAAAATGGAGCTTTTTCGTCTCTGTCCTGTAGTACATGGCACTTGTACGTAGAGAGCGTATAGGACATTGAGGTCAGTCGACTCTTCCTCCCTGGAAGGAGGGGGGGGGAGCGCATATGACATTCGGTCATCTCTCATACATCGGTGGTGTTATCCGATGGTTAGTCAAATCCTGACTGTTTTTTCTTACAGTTTCAGAAGTTTAAGTGCCTTAAACGCAGAAAAGCGTATAGGGATGAGCTGGTCTTTTGACCTCGCCTCCCTCCCGCCAGATTCACTTTCGAATTCTGGCAATATCAAAAGTATTAGGGAGGTAAGTATACTCTTGAAGTGAAATAAACGAAATCTAGGATTTCTTTTTTCACGAGAGAGTTGATACTTACCTCCCTAGATACGGACCCGGCCTCTCCACCCCACAGAGGCTCGGTCTTCAGGCTCTTAATAGTTGCATGTGTGTCAGCCAATAATCTAGTCAGAGGAAGTGCTAGTCTGCGCATGCGCGGTGGTGGGGCTGGCATCCGCCAGACTACGCTCTGACTCCCTGCCCAGTAGGGGCACCTAACTGTTTTAAATCTGAGTGTTTATTGAGTGAAAGCCAATATTTAGCAATATCAAATGTATTAGGGAGGTAAGTATCAACTCTCTCGTGAAAAAAGAAATCCTAGATTTCGTTTATTTAATGGGACATAAGAACTTTAACCATAATGGAACTACACTTTGATACATGATTCACTATGCTGTTAGATATTGACATGATACGATTAATTTCACAGGGTCAAAGGTTAATGTCACTCTGACCTTGGCATGTGTACAAATCCTTGGGGTTTTTCAATGGGTTTTTTTTTGCATTTAGCAAAGCTTCTCAGTTTGTGTTACAGGATTGGTTGTCCCAGTTGGAACTGGGCTTGAATATATGATGAGCTACATCTATGCTGTTAGGAATCGTAATGATGATATTGATGTCACAAGGTCGAAGGTCAATGTCACTTTGACCTAGCTACCAACTCTCAGCTTAAATTTCAGGATTTGTTAGCCTAATCAGAATATAACTTGGTGAATACGTGTTTGCCTATTCAGTTGTAAGTTGATGTGTTGACATTAAGGTCACTGAGCTCTGATGTGTGTCAGCAATGAAGAGGAGAGGCGAGACATTTAATTATGCAGAATTCTTGTGATTAATTAACAAGTGCTGTGTAGCTTAAGAAATGTGGTTGTGTTTTTTACCTTGCAGCTTATTCTTTGAACCATCTGGCTTTTATTTGTCACCTGCCGCCTTAAATGATGAGGAAAATGGAGGTGTAGCTGTTCTCTCGGGCAAAAAGGTATAAAAAATAAAATTTCAATTAAGTATTTTTTCATCCTTTATCGCCCTAGCTTAGTGTCTATTTGAAGTCTGCTATTGAATCTTCATGTGAACATTGATTATAGCACTAGAAGGAAGCGTGATTATTTTATACTGTGGAGGTGAGTGATCTGATCATAGTCATTGTGTCTAAAAATTGAATTTTCATTGTTCAACTATCACAAAATGATTCTTACAAAATCGATTACCCAGCATCCGCTTGTCAAGATGATAAAACCTGTGTCAAAAGATCAGTGTCATATATTTCTTACCATTAGCTTGTCAGTCAGCTGACCTATAGTTCATTCTATACAGCATTACTACTAATGTTGTTCTCGGAGCGGTGGTGTAATAATGCTATGTGTAACATTATTTTATTACTGCTTATGCGTTGTAAAATCAAATATGTTGATAAATACTCATAAATTGTATTTACCTTAAATTTAAAATAGTTTCAATTCTGAAATTATAATTAAAAAATAATAGTGAATACATGTTATAAATACAGTCCCGCTCATAAATAAGTTAACCCGGTTCCAAAACAAAATAAAATGCTTGTTTGAATATTTTGAACATAATTTGATTGGAAGACATTGCTGCCTTATGCTGCAACCCAATTATGTTCGAAATATTCAACAGTACATTTCTTACATCTTGGTCAAAATTGTCCTAACTAACATGTTTCTGTTTTTGTTTTGGAAACATGTTAAGTTATTTCGGAAGTACTGTAGGGTCTCGAACTGTTTACAATGTTAGTACGTGATTAGGAAATCATTAACCCTTAGCACTCTGGTGTCAATATTCTATCTTTGACAGTGTCAATAGCAAAGAAACTGGTGTCTATTTTTCAACAATTTTTCATAGACATCTTCCACCGAATTTGTTGAAAAATTTACACCAGTTCATCTTTCAATTTAATTTAACATTTTTGACACAGAGTGGTAAGAGTTAAAGCTCATTCAACCCGAGATGTGACTACGAGTCTTGTCTGATTTACTGTGAAATGTTAGGTCACTAGAGATACTCTCTGAACATGATGATTTGTCAGTCTATGCTTTCAGGTAGTGAGGTTGAAGGTTAATGAGAAGAAAGCTGTTCTTGATGATGGAAGAGAAATTGGGTACGACAAGTGTCTCATAGCAACAGGTATTGTATCCACAGCAACAGATATTGTATGAATATGGAAGATAAATTTGATATCAGAAATGTCTTATGTATAAACTATTAACAACAGTGCTGCAATGGAGCGATTTGATCTGTCACTCAAGTATCTGATGTCATAAGCAATTACGTCGCTAGTTAGTTGATGTCACAATCATAATAACGTATAGGTCTGTCATGGAATTTGAAAGGTCAGTCACTAACTATGTACAATTTAAATGTCATTGATAAATTTACAATGTATATATACACCTGTGCAAAAGTTAAGCACCACCCTATTTTTACGCACATGCGAGGGTATATTCATGTGCTATGAAGAAAGCAATAGCATAAACATTTATGTACCCATCCATCTTAGTGCAAGAGGTAATAATGCAACTAGAGGAATGCTGATTATAATGGTGGGGAAACACTGTATGTTTTTGTTTGAACTTGAAAACGAGGCCTGAATATGGTTACGTTGACACAACTGACAACTATTGCCCTACAGTTGACACACGTGGCTAGATTGTCATTAATGGTGTCTGAAAACGAAGTTTAACATTTGTGCACGAGTTTGAGACTGTCATTATTAATACCGGGTATATCCACCTTGTGCCTGGATGACGGCCTGGACACGACGTCTCATGCTGGTCACCAACCGACTGATACGCCATTGTGGTATTCGTTGCCATTCAAGATGGAGTGCGTCTGTTAATTCCTGTAGGTTCTGCACAGGAGGATCCCTCCTTCTCGCCATGTTTCCCAGAATGTCCCAGATATGCTCAATAGGGTTCATGTCAGGGCTCCTTGCTGGCCATGATAGGGTTTCGATGGCATTCTGGCAGAGGTATTCATGCACAGCTCTAGCACGATGTGGTCGGGCGTTGTCATCCATGAATATAGGGTGGGTTCCAGGTGCATGATTTACAAAATGAGGGACCACAACTCTATCCAGTATGGAATCTTGATATCTTTGTCCATTTAGTGTTCCAGGTACAGTCAACAGATCCAGCTTACAATCAAATGAGATGCACCCCCATATCATAACGGAACCTCCACCAAATGGAACTTCTTCCATGATGTTACGTTGGTCGTACGCCGTGCGTCTGGACCTCCATACACGAGTTCGACCATCTGTGGCATGAAGCAGGAACCGACTTTCATCGGACCAGTGTACCCGTCTCCAGGATCTCATGTTCCAGTGTCTTCTTTCGTTGCACCACCTCAGACGCTCCTCTTTGTGGTGTGCAGTGAGGAGAGGACGTCTGACAGGTCTCCTAGCTTTCATGCCAGCAGCATATAGTCTCCTTTTGACGGTAGACATTGACACTCTATTGCACGTTTCCCATTGCTGGCTGAGCACTCTGCTGTTGGTGAATGGAGATCTCCTAACAAGGCGTACTAGGGCTCGATCATCACGGGCAGTAGTCTTCTTCGGTCTTCCAGATCTAGGCCTGTCCTTCACCTCGTTAGTTTGCCAATGTTTTGCAATCAAACGACTGATTACAGTATGGTTAATGTTCAGCTGTCTGCCAATCTCTTTGCATGACATACCAGTGGTATGCATGCCTATGATTTGCCATTTCACACGATCACTTAACCTTCCTCTTGCCATAGCAGTTCACAATCAAGAGCTAATTCTCTCTGTACAAATATACCACGGTTATGAACACAAAATTCGTAATCTTGTCGCCTAAATCTGTATGTAATGTTCTACACCTCAAACTGGACTTTTACATAACTGAACACGTGTGCTGTTTCCAGCCATGCACGGACATCAAGCGGCGTGAAGTCATGCATGCATGTGCATTTCGTACTTGGAATTATGTCAGCTAACGCGGGGACAAAAAGTATGGCAGCCTAGTTGTACCATCATGTTTCTACGTTCTATTGTTTTTGCTGGTGCTTAACTTTTGCACAGGTGTATATAATAAACATTTTGCTGAAGATTTTGAAATTAATTTGTTTGAAAGTATTCAACAGCTTAGCTTTATACTTAGTGTTAACTAACTTGAAATTTGGAATTCAGGGTTCAAAGTATATATAGACGATTCTAGCAGTCGGAAAAATTGAGTGGAGCTTAATTAGAAATGGCGGGGTATAGCTAGAAATGGATCCCTCTATGGTCTTATGTAACTGTTACAATTCATGAATCCATTTCCTCATTCAATCATGATGTCATAATCAACATTTAATACACATTCTGTTAAATATTTTGAAACTAATTTGAGTGGGCACTATGGCAGCAACAGGACCCATCAAATTAGTCTCGAAATCTTTTAAAAGTTAGTGTGTATAGTTTTCTGGAAATTGATAGTTAGGGCATTCGGGGATCGATCGATCCCAACATGGACAAGGTGTGGGTGAAGCTTAGATAGAGATGGGCAGGGCATAGCTAAAACTGGAAAGGTCCATTGCCAGTATAAACAGCCCACCATTGGTTTAGCTTTGGTCTTTTCGAATTTTCCCACACAGATTTCAATGCACCAGCAAGATAACGGGTGAAAAGCACAGCGGATAAACCATCTCCCTGTGGGGAGCCTATTGATGTCTCAACTTCTGAAAATTTCACTGTCTTGACACGTACTCTCAGCTTAGTGTCTGCAAGCGGTAGTCTCACTAGTTGCAGGCCATCTTTATTGCAACTGGCCTGGTGCAGTACATCTAGGATCTTTGAGTGTTTAATTGTATCGAAGGCTCATGACATGTCAATGCCCATTGTGGAAATCCCAGTGTTTAGATTACTGACATAAGCATACATTGAACTTATATAATGTCTGCGCCGCTGCATCCACATTTAAAGCCACTTTGACATGAATCAGTGAAGTCATCGATCTTGTCTCTGATATCTTGTCTCAAAAAGAATGTCTTGACCTACAAATGGACATTTCTCCAGATGGGTGCAGAAGACATATTTTGGTTTGCTGGAGCATTATTGGTTAAAGGTAATGTCTTGTAGTATGTGATTTGCTCTATATATTCTGCTTGCTGTCGCAGGGGGTAGGCCACGAAACCTGACCTGCTTTGAAAATGCCGGTCCAGATGTGATGAAGCGGACAACGTTGTTTAGAACGGTAACCATATAGAAGTATCTAGTATAATATTTTATGAGAGGTTGCTGATTTTCATAATTTTATGGTTACCACAGCATTTTAATATCATGCTTACATTACGAAATTAAAGGTAAATACCTTGCCTCAAATTAACAGTGATATATTGATATATTGTTGGTCCTGATGTCAGATGTTGATAGTGGTCTGAGCTTTTAGGGCAGGATACATGCACACATTGCTAATAGCATATCAAGAAAAGCTGATATTCTGTCAATTTCTCCTAATTGTTGGTTTATTAATGAATATTCTGTTGGATATTTTGAAACTAATTTGACACGACCAATGGCGCTGTGTTAGATTAGTTTCAAAATATTCAACAGTTTCCCAATGTTCAGAATTCAAAAGGCTACAGTACAAATCCACCCCCCCCCCACCCCCGAAGAAAGTTCAGAAAGGCTCTGTCTCGCAATACGTCTGACTTCTGTCTCATGTGGGTGATGTGGACTGTGGGAGGGGATTAACAACCAGACCACTGAATTTTATGATTTTTAAATTGTACATTATTTCCTTTCATCTACTGCTATTTTGGAATACAATGTTGTTGCCTAACACATGTACAGCAGCCTTTCTTCTGCTTACTTTGTAATGATTAACTTTTAGTAATCAGAAGAGATAACGTTACTGTAATAGCTGGAATAGTTAATGCAATTCTGGTGCACTGAAAAGGTTGACTGCATAAACACTTCAAGGATTTTAATTCCTATTTTTTCACGATATTTCAATATTTTCAGTTTCATATATCGTAAAACATTGTGACGATATATTATATTGTGATATATTAGAATATCGAAAAATTGTGCACCCCAACATTAATGCAATATTAATAAACCTTATATCAGCCAAAAACAGCTTCTGCAGTGGGCTTAAGAAATGTCCATTTGCAGACCAAGAGGAGACTACTTTTGAAAATTTACCACTAACGACTGGCTCGATAACCGAGCCAGCACCAAACCAGTCATTCCAGTAGTAAATGAAAAAAAATAGTCCTCTTTTTCTGCAAATGGACATTTTTTGTGAAAAAAATTGAACTTTTCTTGAATAAATTTGAGGATTAGAGGGTTAAAAGGCAAATTAGTGAGATACAGATAACAAAGTGCACCTGGAAGTGACTCACCATAATCTAGCCATACAATGCAACATTTGAGATGGCGATTTGTATCCATTAGGCATTCATTCTATGTTTTATGTTTGTTTGCTAGATTGATGACTTCCAGAGGTTGAATGACATCACATACAAAGTTAAGTCAGTCATCGTAATCGGTGGCGGCTTCTTAGGCAGTGAGCTTGCTTGTGCGCTAGGAAGACGAGGTATGGTACGATGGATGAATCCACTATTAGCTATGTCCCGCCAATCTCTAGCTAAACTCCACCCATACTTTACGCTTGTTGGGGTCAATTTATATACGTTTTAAATCATGTATTCCCATAATTCCAATTTCATGGTAACTATACACTCAGCTTACCTGTTGATTATTTTGAAACTAAGTTTCAAAATATTCAACAGGATGTTTATTGACTAGTAAAGACACAATTCGTACAACTGACGGACTATTCAATGTTCATGACAAACTTAGGTACATCATTCATTACACATTTTGATTCTGACATCAGCCTACATGTGACAATTGAGTATGACATCATATACTTTAGTGACAGATTTGATTCATCAATTTTCTATTGTTGTTTTCTTGTTTGAGAGATGACTTACAGTACAGCTCAGAGTTAACTTAACGTATGAACGGGTCTGAAATGCGTGCATGATGCGCTGAAGGCCCGTTTCCAACACATTGGTTTTAAAAACACAATGCATTCACAACACATCTAGTTAAATTTTTTTATGTATTTAAAATAATAAATATATGCGTTGAGAACAAGTATTATATGCGTAAATAAGCAAGTTTGAACTTGTTTGATGTCCCCCAGAGATAGTGCCAAACGCGTTGTTAACAGCAAAACGGAACAGACGCCAATTTTTAAATGCGTTTAAAAGATTCGTATGTGCATTGCGTAATACCCCGCGTACATACCAACTCATTTCGCATTTAACTTTTATAAACATCCAGTGCGGCGAAACATGCCGACTGGCGAGATTTGACATAGATTAATAGTAGTGAAAATTGTCCGTAAGCAACTTCATTATCACTTCTACGCATCACCTGTGTTCGCGATGAACAGACAGCGAATAAACGCAAAATTATGGATTAAAGATGTCAAAATATAGCTTATGTGTATCAATGCTCGATTAATGTAGACGCTTTTTATTAAAACATGCAGATGGTGTGGTTTTTATTGATAATATGACGCACAAATTAACAGATTCGTGTCGGCCAGTGCAATATCCCCATCGGTGCTCTACACAAAAAAAGACTAGTTCAGGGCTAGTTATGAAATACTATGCGCCCCTAAAGCTGTAACATGTACCGATATCTCATTGGCTTTTCGCGGAAATAAAACGCCCATAGCGATTTAATGATTTTCTTTTTGTGGCATTCAGTAGCTTTCGGATTCACTATATTGCAGTATAATGTAGCCGAGTATAACACATTGTTGTTGCCTCACTCAGGAACCAGGCCGAGGAAATGAACAATCGCCACACCCCCTACGTAGCAATAACATAGCTAGATGATAAATAGTGCCTTAATAAACCTGTGAAAGTTAACATTATAAATAGTCAGGAGCTAATTTCACTATATTTCATGAACCAGACATTGTTTGTTTTATTAATTTAAAAGTCAAAGTGGGCGTTAAGATATTGCTTTTAAAAGCGGCACCGCGAATACGTGTACATTTTGCGTTCCGCCATTGTTGATCGTGAGTCGCTCGGAGACTGGTTAAAATAAATCACGTCATCAATTCGTTATGAATGACAACCAGACACGTGATCAAAATTTTACTACGATAGATGTCAGCAAGCCAATCAAATTACGGCTACGCTTTTCTGAGAATCTACGACTGCGCATAATTATCGATCGGCGAGACAGTCGCGTGAGGCATTTCTCATTAGTGGTGAATTTAGGCAGTGAATAAGTAACAGGGTTCATTTTGTTCTGTAAGAACCGAATGTTTACATTACCAGACAGCTGTATTGGAACTGTTAATGCGACATACTGCCAATTATTCAACATTGAATGAGGCCTCCCCCTAAAATCATGACAGGAATTTCGCGAAAATTTACGGCATCCTGGCAAAATATAATTGCATAATGTGTGTATGCCCGAGTAATCGGTTACCCTTCTTGGTCGACTCGCATAATGTTATACCAGTGCTGCGTAATTATGAACACGTTTCACGTTATCAGATTTCAAACGACTTGTCTAACCAATATCATAAATGCGTTGTGTAATACGTTCTGATGCATTGTCAAACTGTTTCCAGCCCATTTGTTTTACTTTCACACCGCGTTGTTTTACCGTTCACAACAGGAAAGTGATGCATCCATTATTTTAAAATAGACCCGCTATGGACGCGTCATGCACGCATTGCAGACGCATTTTATGTTAAGTTATCTCTGAGCTGTACTGTAATTCCATTGATATGAAACTTAATAGAGGGATCCGATGTATCACTCGAGTATCTGATGTCATAAGCCAATGGATCTTTCCAGTTTTATCTATGCCCCGCCCATCTCTAGCTGGGCTCCACCGACACCTCGCTCGTGTTGGCATCGATCAATCTCTGAACACCCTGACCATCAACTTCCAAAAAACTACACAGATAAGTTGTTGAATATTTTGAAACTAATTTCACTGGGTGCTGTTCCTGCCTAAGGCAGCAACAGCGCCCAGTCAAATTAGTTTCAAAATATTCAACAGCATGCTTATTAAATAGCAAAGAATTACAAAGCCATACAATTTATACAATGTGTCAGACTGTTTGAAATTTGATGACGGTCTATACGGGAACCCTTTGTGATGTAATGATTGTGACATCATCATACAAACACTTAGCTGATTATGACGTCATACGAGGTCAGATGATGGATGGATACTCTGGTAAGTTGAATACTTCACATGCTAGTCGATATCACAATCAAAATGGTGGAGCTCTATCACGATGGCTGTTTTCGACATTTCCTTGATAAATTAAAAATGTAATTAACATTCTGTTGAATATTTTGAAAATAATTTGACTGAGAGCTGTTGCTGCCTATATTATATGACAGTTGCAGTCCCAATCAAATTAATTTCACAATATTCAACAGGTTACATTGTACATTTATAGTTAACTTGGAATTGTGTGGCCATGTTGAGCTCTCCTTGAGGTGGTCTGTCTACACAGTTGTGACCGTGTTATGCTCTAATTAAGGTGGTCTATCCGCGCAGATGTGGTCATGTTGAGCTCTCATTAAGGGATTCTGTCTTCGCTAGTGTGACTGTGTTTATATTTTTGTTACAGCCCAGGAGACGCATATGAAGGTGACGCAGGTGTTCCCAGAAGCAGGTAATTACATGGTTATGTATGAATATACTTGTAAAAATGTGGGCTGTTGTTGGTGAATTTGTGATTGAATAATTATCATAGTGGTATGTGGCCATTCTATTATAAAATCTGAAAAATTCACATTTAATTAAAATCTAGTGTACTAAATGTCATATTTGGAACAAACTTTTGAAGACTGAAGACTAATACAGAAATTTGATTGGTCAGTTTTTTCAGCAATTATCTTTAATTCCGAAAATTTCGAGCAAATCAATTAAAGATGACTCGTCCTTAATAGCTAGAGCTATTTCAGACAAACTTGGCTTGAACAACTGTAGGACTATAGGGTTCAGAAAACATACAGAAATTTGATGGGTCAGTTTTTTCTTTGACCATCATGGATTTCAACAAATGCTGGGAGACAATTTGAAAATGAAATGCCAAAGTTCCAGGTGAGTGATGCGTGCTCTTTGGGCCACTTGTATAGACAGATAGCTCGATTCTTAATGGACCTTTTCACGTTTGGCTATGCCCTGCCATTTACTAGCTAAGCACCACTCACACGTCGAAGTATTGGGATTGATCGATCCCTGAATGCCATAACTATCAATTTCCTGAAAACTACAGCTAAGTGATTGAATGTTTTGTAACTAATTTGACTGGGCGCTGTTGCTGCCTATGGCAGCAACAGCGACCAGTCAAATTTGTTTCAAAATATCCAACAGGATATTTATTAAATAGTAACGGTATACAATTCATACAACAACACATAGTCGATCTTCAACTGTGCATTTGTGACGTACTTATCTATGTCATTCATGATGTCATTGATTGTGATGTCATCCTATACGTCACGTAGTTGGTTATGACGTCATATATTGGTCCATGCATTCTATGAGTTTGGTGATGTTTGTTACAGGGAACATGGGTCGAGTGTTGCCAGAATATCTGAGCAGATGGGCGACTAACAAAGTCAGTTCAGGTGAGCTCTAGTGTTAAGTATTAGTGTATTTGGATGTAATATGCTTTTGTAATACTCCCTGCCTCTGGTAGGTTTGCACTATTATGCAATGTTCAATTAATCATGTCGTGGATGATTACAAAAACAAATAATCGAATAATCGAGAATTTTTAATCTCCAAGATAATTGGGGTTGGGGGTGTGTGTGGGCATGGTTTAGGTGGTGGGGGAATCAAACGGTTGAAATCCTCCGAACTACAATCTAGGAATTGGACTGGAGGCATTTTTAGTGCTTTGATAAGCAATACCGATATTCAGTCCTTGAGCAAGTCTCTTATGAAGAAAAGTTTGAAGTTCTTTTCAAGTATTGACAATGCTAGTGGTTTTGACAGTTTTATGCTGCCCCCCCCCCCCCCCCCCCCACCAGTACATCTACGATTAATTGAATAATTGTGATTATTTATCCAAAATGCTCGCGATTAATAATGATGAATAATCGTGCAAACCTAGCTTCTTGGCATACATATATACTTTGACATGTTTGAGAACAATCTATTTAAATTCATGTATGTACACCCCACATATAATGCACATGCACGGACACACATGCACATATGCATGCATCCACGCACCCACCCACAGTCTTACTCACAGAGTCTAGCGAAAAATCACACATTCACACCACCAGCCCTGCAGCCATTCTGGTGGATGGTGTTTTGATATAAAATACAATATTATCCTGATTATTTTCATTTCTTGCAGAGGGTGTCAAGGTGGTGACTGAGCGAGAAGTTCGCAGTGTGAAGTATGAGGGTGGAAAATTGCTGCTCACATTCAATACTGGACCAACGGTAGGTTTGCATAATTATTACTTTGAGTGATTGTGATCGATTACTTCAGAATAATCGTGATTACTCGATTAATCAGCCTGGTTACAAGTTACACCGATATAACAACAAAGTATACCAATGACGAAAGCTGCAATGGTGTTTAGAAATATCCATTTGCAGGCCAGAGAAGACTATTTTTGAAGATGTATCACTGGAATGCCTGGCTTGAACATCGAACCAGGCATTCCAATGATACATTTTCAAAAATAGTCTTCTCTTGGCCTGCAAATGGACATGCATTCGCTGAGTAAGATGTAAATAAAAATGTAGATTTTGAAATATTTTATGCAGCGGAATTATTCACGATTATTTGATTATTTCGTTTTTAATCATATAAATGCAGGAGTTAAAAAATAATCTTGATTTTTGATTTAGTCACATAATCGTGCAAGCCTTACCAAAGGTATGCGCATGCGAGGTTGTGCATGTAACTAATGTTTATTAATCAACACATTTAAGTTAGACAGTCGCACAGCGTGATCAAGAGAATAGCTTCTTTTTGGAAACACAAGCGGGTGCCTCTAAGAGAGTGCGTTGTTTAACAACTTACCTTTCAGAACCTCTGAGTCGAAAAGACATTGCCTATTTAGCAGGTCATCTATTAATAAATCATTTGTCTATTATGACTTATTATTTGTGCTCAATAAGGTGGTTGCTTAAAACCGGTTTTAATTTTTGGTAGTAATCAACAAGGTTGAGAGAATCTCGGTAGCTGCGGGTGAAGTGTGAAAAGTAGATCACACTGACCTACTTTTGTTCACTACATACCTTAACTCTTTAACACTCATATCAGCCAAAAATGGCTTCTGCAGGGGTCTCGAGAAATGTCCATTTGCAGACCAAGGGCAGACTATTTTTGAAAGTTTGGCACTGGAATGACTGGCTCAATAAACGAGCCAGCCATTCCAGTGGTAAATTTTCTAAAATAGTCTTCTCTTGGTCTGTAAATGGATATTTTCGATGAGAAAGTTGAAACTTTCTTGAACAAATTCGATGGTTAAAGGGTTAAGTCTATAATGCATGCATACACCAAGCTTGATTACAGTATACGAAAAACTCCAGAAATGACCGGCCGGAATAAGTTTTTTGTGACCGACGGGCTGACTAAGGAACATGGTCGTTTATGGAGCTGCTACCTGCAGCTAAAATCTGTGCCTTCTTCATCTGTAAAATGTATAACTGTTTGCGCTTGATTTATAAATTGCTTGCTTAAGCCATTAATGGTCAAATTTGGCCAAGAAACTTAAATATCGAGCCAGTCATTACAGTGGTAAATTTTCAAAAATTGTATTCTCTTGGCCTGTAAATGAACATTCCACAATAAAAGGGTTAAAGGGTTAATAAAGGACTTGCTATGGAATTTTAAGTTACACATTTTGTGCTTTCGTTGACTTATTTTATTTTCTATTTTCCAGATGTCGGCTGACCATGTTGTTCTGGCTGTGGGTTTGATTCCTGATACAAACCTGGCTGTAACATCTGGCTTAGAGACTGATCCCGCTCATGGTGGATATTTAGTAAATGCTGAACTAGAAGCACGATCTGGTATCTGGGTGGTAAGTCATGGACAGACCTAGACATTAGTCAGTATAGTAATTCATTTCGAGTTAAGCTGTGTCCATTTTTTAGGCAAACGTTATGGGCACTGACCATTGATACTTATCGACAATGATGATGACAGGCAAGACATTTGATTCCGCGAAATTCTTGTTCACCCAGACAGCGCCTCTTCCCATAATGACAAAAAGAGCTTAACCCTCTAACCCTCGAGGAGAATTGAAATTTTCGATTCAAAAGTCATGAAACGTCATTTAGAGCAACCGCAGAACGAAGTTTGTTCAAGGGAACATAATTGGTTAAACGCTTCGGCCACCATCTTGAATAACCTGTTTTTTGCGAAAACTACTTCTCCAGCTCCACTGAATAGATCGGGCCAAAATTCTGGAGATATGATTAGGTACTAAGGACCTGTAAAGTTTGTTCAAGAGAAGTTGATCCATTGATTTCCGCCGTGGACCAATCAAAATGTAGCATGTCTGGTGGCCATATTGGATTTCTTTATTTGATGGATTTTGTAGGCGAATTGGTTTTATATGTCTATTTATATATGAGACATAGGTATCACTTCTGACGACGGTGGTGTCAACGTTAAGCTTTTGCGTTTAGCAAATCATTTACATTTATATTTCAGAATTACTTCATACTATCAGAACTAAACTTGGACACATGTTTCCCTATGCCATAAGGAAGATGTTTGCTGATAGTGATATCACTAGTACACAGGTCAAGGTCATTCTGGCATTGTTATTTGACCTTTGCTCGTTAATCCTATTGGAACTAAGCTTGGATACTTGGTTACCTATAATGGTTGGAGGCAGTGTTATATCACAAATTCAAAGGTCAAGGACACTGACAAACAGTAGACAGGCGAGACATTTAATTCCACAGAATTCTTGTTGGTTATGCTGATTTCAAATTTACCTCTTTCAATAGTGTATATACAGGTTCGTAGTAATCTTGGGTTTTTTCCCATCTAGAGCTCGCATAGTAGGTCTAAAGCAAAAATTTAAAATGTCTTCGCAAACTGCTGGACCGATTTTAATCAAATTTGGAGGACACGTCTTTGTTAGGGTCCCGCACCGGAAGGTGCAGAAGCCCTTTTGTAATTGCTGTCTGTCTGTCTGTCTCGGTCCATCCATCTGTTCATCCACAATATCTCGTAAACAGCATATCATACAGAGCCACAGATAGTTTAATGAAACTTGGTGTATGCCACAGTTATGATATACGCAGATGTGCCTTTTGAAGAATTCATCTTTATAAGTCCAATATTTTGGGTGAAAATGGGTTTATTAATGCAAAAACTCACGATTTTTGTCAATTTCCTCGTAAACAGTATATCATACAGAAACGTTACAAATATTTTAATGAAACTTGGTGTATGCCTCAGTTATGATACACAGACGTGCGTTTTGAAGATTTCATCTTTATAGGTCCAATATTTTGGGTGAAAATAGACTTTAATGCAAAACGTTTTGTCAATTTCCTTGTAAATACTGTATCATACAGAATCGCTTAAAATAATTTAATGAAACTTGGTATATGCCTCAGGTATGATATGCAGATGTGCCTTTTGAAGGATTCACCTTTATAGGTCCCAGATTTTTGATGAAAATTGGCTTTTTAATGCAAAAACTCAAGATTTTTTCAATATTGTCGTAAACGCCATATCATATGGAATCGTTTACAAGACTTCTTCTTTTTTTTAAAAAGATATGAAAGCTTTGATTAAAATTGCTACCTATTCCATAGTGAAAGGTATTTCCAATGATTGTGGGGTGTCTGAGTCAAACAATGTTTTCTAGTTCTTGTTACAGTTCTGGCCAAACCGTAGGGTTCTACTTATAGGTGATGGCCTATGTTCCAGGTGACCGATACAGGCCCTTAGGCCTCTTGTTTGTTTTGTGCAGTATAATGTAATGATTATCGTAATGATGCAGCATTATTTTCTCGCAGGCTGGTGACGCCTGTAGCTTCTTTGATATAAAGCTTGGGCGTCGCCGTGTTGAGCATCATGACCATGCAGTGGTGAGCGGCCGTCTGGCAGGAGAGAACATGACAGGGGCTGGAAAACCATACTGGCATCAATCCATGTTCTGGTAGGTTTAAATCTATTCCTCTGAGACATCCTCTAGCTATAACCCACCCATTTCTAGCTACAGTACAGATCTTAGTTAGCTTTACTTAAACGCATCCTAAAGCTCGTTTAAAACGTGTCTATATGGCGTCATTTTCTCGTAGTGATTTACTTAGACATAGCGCGTGTGGTAAAATCGCAAGACGCATCTTGAATTTTATCTTGACGGGTTGAAATTTTGACACTACGGGTTTGACATTTTGAATGATGGGTTTAACTTTTTTCCCTACGCATTTGGTAGCGTTTGAAAATTTTACGATAAATTAAATGTGCCATCAATTCCAACCGCGGTTCTCCAGTTCTTTGGACGAGTCCTATGGCTAGAAGCAAACGGGTACTCGGTTCCTAGTCTAGGCAGACCCGGTATCAGTACATGTTTCCTCCGTACATGTATCTCGCGTGCTTTGCGATTCGTACAGCAGATTTTAACTTATTTACGTCAATTTGTGGCTGGATTTATCAGAAGATGTATTTAATTTACTGTTTCTTCGCGGGATTCGTCTAATTTCTGCGTTTTTATAGTGAAAATCTCAATATATCTAGTACCGAATGGACACTCGTCTTGAACTGGAACCCCATTCCATTCTGATGACGTCATCGCATATATATTTAACCTCGTTATCTTTGATTGGCAGAGATATTGTTGGAAAAGCCATCAATGGCAAATTTGATTGGTTGAACTAATCTCATGACGCTTTGACTGCTGTGTACTATTAGACGACATTAAAAAAGCAACAACCTAAACAAGGATTTCCAGACTTTGGCTGTGATCTGGACAAAAACCAAGTTGGATCCAGATTGGGTACAAATTTTAATCTATGGATATATCGGAAACAAACTGGTCAGATTGTGCTCAAATTTTAATAAAGGAGGTTGTGTGATCATACATTAAGATTTAACAACCCTGGAAGTGATTAAAAGAAAAATTATAGGCTGTGGGTTACAATCTCTGATAACTTGGATCTATCTGACGATGGAAAGTAAGTGATAACTAGATTGTTTGGTCGATGGCGTGTCATAGCAATCGACCACGTTCACTACCCCAGGGGAGGAGCCAAATGTAATACCAGAAATGTGGCTGCAATGCAACCATGAATCTCGACTTCATGACAGCAATGAACTCTGCTGAATGACTTCAAACATAAAATAAATTTAGAAGGCTTATCAACAAGGGGGCCAAGGGCCTGTAACGGTATCCTGGACGGTGTATGGCAACAAGGGCTGCCAGCAGAGAAGGCCGCTACTATGTCAAAAAAGGCTGCGTATAAAATATACTGAGTATGTACATACATACCTATCTATCTATCTATCTATCTATCTATCTATCAAAACTTTTCAAAATATTCAGCAGGTTGCCTGTATACCCTTATCTAATTTCCACTTCCTATTTTTCTTTCGAGATGAGGCGGACATAGAGGCGAACTGTCAAAATATCTCATCTGATGACGGTTGTTGCTAAGCACAGAATTATAAAAAATAATTCTGAATAGAAGTTCTAGAGCCAACTACTACAGAATCCTTCTGCCAAATTTGGATATAATCCACCAAGTGGTCATGGAGAATATGCATTTTGTCAATTTATGTCCAGCCAACTAGGGCTGCAATCTGTCAAGCGGTTAATGAGGAGTAGCGTTTTGACAATTTCTGCTAAGTTTTTCATAGTCAAAGATTTTCACACAAAAATTGACCAATCATAATTCTGTATGCATGTTCGGAAGCTGAAAGCATTAGGGTCCTTCCAGCCAAATTAGTTTGAAATCTGCCACACTGTTAATGTATGTATGAGACACGGCATCACACAATGATGTTCTGACCAAAAGGTCAAAATCACTGATACGCATGGCAACCATCTGCTGTCCGCCGTCCATCCGTCAACTTATGTTTTTAAACATAAGTTGACGGATGGATGGCGGACAACAAATGGTTGCCATGCATATCAGTGATTTTGACCTTTTGGCCAGAACATCATTGTGTGATGCCATGTCATTATAAGGAGGCATGTGTCCAAGTTTAGGACCAGTATGATCAACCAAACATGAGATATAAACAGAAAAGTTGAGCTAAACACAAATTAGACGCCGCCGGGCGACGTGCATGGTATCACAATTTTACTTCGTAGTTGAGATAAAAATGGCCTCTTGCACTCTATAGTAACCTACAACATTTGTTTGAATTCCATCCACCGCTTTCGGAGGAGTTGTATTACACAGAGACTGGCGTGGATCGCTGTGAAAAATCTGGAGGTCATATGGGGAAATGATCTGTGAGAGCAAGGGTGAAAATTAACATGAGCGCGAGGTTAGCAGAAATTGACCAGGGCTAGTACAACTTGTAACTGGCCAACCCAATGGTAACAATTTGACATGTCAACCCTTTAATGGTCAAGGTGTTAAAAAAATTCCTCTATTGTGAGCAGAGCAAGACGACTATTTTTGGAAATTTACCAGTAGAATAACAGGCTCGATAATTGAGCCAGTCATTTTAGTTATAAAATTTAAAAAATAGTCTTCCCTTGGTCTGCAAAGATTTGAAGGGCTATAGTAGAATCTAGTAATCACTAGTCCTATCTAAATGTAGTGGCTCATCTGGCTTAATTTAAAACTATTGAGAGGGTGTCAAATGATGTGCGAGTGTGGGCAGGACTATGGGAAATCTAGATAAATCTGGAAGACCCCAATCTCTGACTACATAAAATAAATGTTGTCAGCCAATCCACAATCATATGGATAACCCACATACCAAATTTGGTTGAATTCCACCCAATTGTTTGGGAGGAGATAGCATGATGAGTGGATGGAAACAAATGTATCCTAATTTTTTCAAAACATGGAGATAAAGAAAGGACTCGAGGAGATTTTAATGGTAGGTAGGTAATTAATTCAACGTCATCATACTAAAATTAAATTTTCTTTCAGATTGAGAAATTAGGCTACCACCATCATTTAACATGCCACATTGTTTTCAGGAACTGTCGGTGAAAGGGTTAAATATAGCAAAAGCTGGAATTGGCATGAGGATAAAACAGAAATTTAGATTTTCTAATGGAAACTTTTAGCTATGCCCCGTGCGACCGTGTGTTGGGATCCGTATGTACTTTAAATCCTGAATTCCAAATTTCATGGTAACTATAGATACAGATAACCTGTTGAATATTTTGAAACTAATTTCAAGTAATTTGACTGGGGTCTGTTGTTAAATATTCAACAGAATGTTTACTAAATAGTAAAGACATACAATTCGTACAACTGACTGAACAGATTTAGCTACGTCAGCCTACATAAGATGTAACTCATTATGACATCATATACTTAACACTTTAACACTCATGCAGGGTTTTATGGAGGCAGGGCCCTTGCACTATTTAGTGCTCTAAAATTCACACCATCCAATCATTACCTTCACACATGGTTCATTGGCCTAATGGATTTTAGGACATAGATATCTTCCATGTATGTACATGTACTTGATCCAACATTTGTCAAAATGACCCATGATTTCTTGAGGAAGTGGGACAGTTCACCCCACTAAGCAACCGGATCGGCAGAACCCGGCTCATATCATCCAAAACCGGTTTCTGCAGTGGTGTTGAGGAATATTTATTTGCAGACCAAGAAACAGATATTTTTGAAAATTTATCACTGGAGTGACCGAGCCAGTCATTCCAGTCATAAATTTTCAAAAATAGTCTTCTCTTGTTCTGCAAATAGATATTTTCGTATCTGTCATTGGTGGTCTGACTTGAATCAGTCTTTCACTCTCCTGACATGCGTGATTCACTGTCCTCAGCGGTCACTCACCTGGAAACACCAACTCTCCACCGGAAAACTTTGAAGTCTAGATGCTCTCCGAGAGCAGCTGAGGCGTTTCCAGGTATAAATAGGCGTAAGGGCTGTTTTGTTGTCTATGAAATTTAAATATTTTTTTTATTAGTTTCCATAGAACTTTTTCTTTCAAACTTCACATCACCTAAGTTGTAACCACCATGCATGCCTTCCAGAAAAATTAATGAATAATCCAGCATGCTTATCAGGTACCACTGTACCACCATGCATGTCACCCAACAAAATGAATGAATAAACTGGCATGATTATAATCGTGCTGGTTTATTCTAACAAATATTATCGGTGAGGTACGTGGTGGTATAGTGAATATCACTATGAGCAATGTACGCTGTACTCGGATAGAGTGAGATTATAGTAGCTAATTTATTATTGTGGTGTGAAACTGAGTGGTGCTAGTAAACACTTGACCGAGCAGTGCACCAGTATCATGTCAAAATACATGTAGCATTCTATCAGTATTTGTGTTGGTACACTTTTTAATAATTTATTACATAATGTACTTGTACCAACACAGATAGAATGCTATTTTGTCATGCTACTATTACAGTACTAGGTCAGGTGTTCACTACCACCTCTCGGTCTTACTGATAGTTTTGCCCAATGGAGGAATCCAGTTTTAGCTATGCCCTGCCCATCTCTGGCTAAGCTCCACTCAAGCTTTACCTGCATTGGGATCGATCTCTGTACTCTCTAAATCTCAAATTCCTGAAAACTATACATGTAAGCTGTTGATATGACAGCAACAACTCCCAGTCAAATTAATTTAAAAATATTCGACATCATTTTTATTAACCATTTAATGGTCATGCCGACCAAAACTGGCCTCTGTTATGGCCTTGTGGAATCTCTATTTACAGGCCAAGAGAATAGAATTTTTTAAAATTCACCACAAATGACTGGCTCAATGACCGAGCCAGTAATTTGTCATAAATCTAAAAAAATTGCATTCTCTTGGCCTCTAATTGGACATTCAATAAGTAGATATTAAAATTTTCTTCACCAAATTTGTCCATTAAAGGGTTAAATAGAATACATGTAGTCCGTCATCAATTAAGTGTCTGTGAAGATTGACGAACTTATCTACGTCATTCATTATGTCATTGATTATGTTGTCATCCTTATGCATCATGTAGTTGATTATGACATCATGATTGATGGATAAAATGGAAAGGTCCATTATGTAATGCTTATAACTCCCTGTGTAATCATATTTGTTTCACTTTCTATTTTAGCTACTGTTGAAACATAGCCAGACCACAAACAAATGTTGCAAAAATAAACGTACAAAATCTGGAACAGTAGGACAAAAAATTGAAAGACCACTATCAGTAATATATGACCTGTGACCAGCAACATCATTCATCAACACAGACAGTAGCATAACCATAAAACACCGCTGATCACCAGCATGGGCAACATTATATAGGAACAAGATTGTTTACTGTTGTTCTAGAGACTGGACTTGTATTGTTATTGATCATCGATAACAATACAAATCTCAAAATCAACAGTAAAGTAAACTTAATCTTGGTCCTATATAATATTGCTTATGCTGGTAATCAGTGGTGGTTTGCGCTACTGTCTGTGTTGCTGATTGTTTGAGCAAACTGCATTATATCAATATGGCAGCATTCAATAACAATGACATTAAACTTTTTTAAGTGAATGAATAAACAATTTAATCAAATCCAAAATGATCTGGGTTAACTTATTTACTGTATGTAAGTAAAGGTTGTATGGTGTTTTCATCATTTCTTTGATCTTCAGTGGAACAAGGATTGAGAATTTTTCCCCATTGTGAACAGCGGAACAAGGTAGTTAAAGGTAAGTAAATCGCCAGCTTTACAACCCTTTACTGTCCAATATTTGTCAAGAAAATGTAAATTTCTGCTGAACTCTTTAATGGGTAAATTTAGTCAAGAAAATTCCAATTGTCTCATAAAATGTCAATTTGCTGATCAAGAGTATTCTGGGAGCCAGTCATTCCAGTGATAAATTTTCAAAAATAGTATTCTCTTAGTCAGCAAAAGGGCATTTCTCAGGAACACTGCAGAGGCTGGTTATGGCTGATTTGACCATTAAAGGGTTAATACATGTAAATGCCCATTTGCAAGCCAAGGCAATTTTTTAACATTTAGAACTGTAATGACTAGCTTGGTTATCAAGCCAGTTATTCCAGTGGTGAAATCTTAAAATAGTCTTCTCTTGGCCTGCAAATGGCCATTTCTCAAGACAATTTGATTTCAGAGGCCAGTTTTGACCACTCACTGAGTCACGGTAAAAAATAAATTCTTGTTCTGCATATGGACATTTCTCAAGACCACCACAGAACATGTTTTTACCAGCTAGTGTGTTAAAGGGTCAATTGCTAAAATGTACAATTCTTATAACAATGACTAACTACTAACTCTTGGTATGTTATTGGTATAACTAATCATGTTAGTTAGAGCTAATTCAATATAACAAACTTTAACAGTTAATTAAATTCAAACGGCACAAATGATCATGGGGAATGCACCAAAATATCCCAAACTTCAGGACAAACTCTTTGTCACTGATTGGAGAAGTTCACTCAATCTGTAGTGTACCAGCTTCAAGTTCGTCTTCAAGTCTTTCCAGTAGTGGTGGCTTCCTCATCGTCAAACATGTCATCATCAGAAGATTCACTGTCCCACACATTAGCCGTCTCACCATTACTATCAGTGTCTGATTCAACGTTTACAACGCCACGATGAGTGATATTTGGTTTAAAATATACGGCACAATATATAGGCAGTAATATACTATATACATGTACTGTTAGGCCCTATGACCTGACAGCGGCTGTTATGGTCGGTCATACACCGCCCTCAGACTTTAGCGCAGAAATCAAACACATTATTCATAGTTTCGCACATCCGGGCATCTTGAGATCGGCCGCCATTAAAGTTGGGGCAAATTTACTACATGCTAAAGAGGACTGCCCATACAAACGCATTGTTTACATTTTCCATGAAGTTCAAACCATTAAATCCTGTGTCTGAGAATCTGTAATAACCCTGTCAGGTATCAGAAAACATGAAATCATGAGTGAATTTCGCAATATATTAAAGAAAATGTAATTACGGTTTAATGGCCCATTGCTCGTAATGTTAAATTAGCCCCTCTGAAAATGGCGTATCTCCCAGGGTATTATGGGTAATTTGATTGTGATGACGTCATTGTGATTCTATGACTATAATACAGGGTGGGAATATCGCCTCCAACAAGGGAGTACTTCTACTATTGATTAACAATTTCAACCGACAAGAGAAAATAATAAATTTGTTACGAATGTGTCAAAATTCTGGTGAATATTTTGAAACTAATTTGACTGAAAGCCAGCTTCCAGTCAAATTGCTTTCTAAATATTCAACATCATACGTATATAATGACTGTAAAACTGGAATTCTGGGATTTCAGGTTCAAATGGGTAAAATATGATAATTCATTGGTTTAGATTTGGGGCCTACTTCCCTGATAATGCAGGTTACTGGGCCAATTATCATTCTTGTTTTAGTAAATGTGATGTCACCGATAATGAGAAAGTTATTGATTGTCGCAAGAGAGCTGCAGACACAATATATATATATATATATAATATGCATTTCGTTTAACCCTGGTCGCGAAAAAACAATGTTGAAGATAAACAATCCGATAAACTCGATCATCTAAATAGGGTCTTTGTTTACAGTTTTCGAGATAAGTAACTTCAAGCACTGTCAGTAATAAGCCTGAGTTAAGATGCCGAAGTGGTCAAATATATAGGCATCACACTTTCTGATTGGCAGTTTCGTTATTCCGTGTTATCTGTCTACCTTTTAGTCTGTGGCGTACACGAAATGTGCGTAGATTGATGAATTGCACACACCCAAATGTTTTCTAAACAGTTGACGCCATCTTTGCTAAGTCTGATTAAATATGCGTGTATTCTCGACCAATCAGACGGTGATACCCGTTGCTGAAATCGGGTAATAGTGTTACGTACTCGGATACTCCTGGAGTGAGGTTTAATAATGACATACTGGCCGTGTCCGTCCGTTGTGGGCATGTTGGTCCAGGGGAGAAGCGTCCCTTATCCGGCTTGGTCTATGCCCATAGGTTCCATTGTGTGGAGCTGGTGTATCCAATGACATTCCTTCTGTTTTCTCCATGGGGTGGAGTTTTCATTGTCTGGGTCTGATGAGAGTACCTGGATAATTCTAAACTGCATGTCAGTTCTAGAATGTCCATGTTTATTGAAATGTCTGGATACAGGTGTGTCGTATTGTTCATTCCTGTGGAGGTTTGATATCGATTTCAGATGTTCTTGGATTCTGATTTTGAAGGTGCGTAGAGTTTCTCCTACATACTGTTTCTTACATTTGTTGCAAGTTAGTAGGTAGACGATGTTCCTCGTCTGGCAGTTGCCTATGATCTTGGATCTGTATGTTAGGCCTGTGTGTGAGCTAGAGAAGAATCTGTTTTTTTGCATCCATTTGCAGATGTTACAGTTCTTGGTGGTGCATGCTTTTAGAGGGTTTCTGTGTTGTGTGGGGGCGTTATCTGATGGAAGTTTAGCCCTGACAATCATGTCTTTGATTGTTTTGTTTCTTCTATAACCGAAGAGAGGAGGCTCTGGGAAAGCCTTTCTGCATTTGCGGCTAGCTTCCAGTTTTCTTCAGAAAAATGCCAGTTCGTGTGAACTCGCAGACAAAAATGGGCCTCTGTAGAGTGTTTATGGCGGTTGTCTTTGGTGGTGGGTGGAGGATGCTGTGTCTGTCCTTTGATCTGGCTTTTGCCCTGGATTCGTTGAGAATTTTGATAGGGTAACCCCTTGCTTCAAAGTATCCTTGTAGAATGATACTATTTTTGTCGTAGTCTTCATAATTTCAAATATCTAACCAGTTTTGATTTTGTGTAACCGTGATCTATATTTCCCCATCGAAACACCAAAACATGTAGGACAGCCAGGGCTTTCCGATACACTCCTTGTCTCTCAATCCGAAACACCCACACTATAGTCGCCATATCAGAAAAAAGTGGAGCCCAAAAATGCCCACTTCCAGTTGACAAAACTTCGCCTCTGATGAGTTCCACTCAAGGAACGAAATGCCATGAAGTCTGAATCAAAAACAGTGATGACTACATATGATCATTACCCACACAAATAGCCACGAAACTCCTCCAAAGGATCACTCTCTCTCTCTACGAACTTGACCTACAGAAACCATTAGAAATTTGTCACCAAAATGACTTACAACCGGTAAAAAAACTTATACCACCAAAAAAGTTTTCAAAAACGGACACAACCGGTAAAACTTCCTCAACCGGTAAAAATGACCACAACCGCCAAAAATGGCCCAACCACCAAAAAATGGCAGAACAGCCAAAACCCACAACCGGTAAAAAATACACAACCGCCAAAATACGGACACAACCGCCCAAAAGGTCCAACCGGTAAAAAAATGTCACAACCGGTAAAATCAGAACCGGCAATCTGGTTTTTCTCTGTCCATATGTGGTCAAGTTCGACCCAATCCACAGGCTCGCCCAGAAAGGGTATAAAAGGGACGAAAATTTCAGTCCAGATCATTCAGACTTTTGGCCTCACATCGCGACCAAGCGTCAGGCTAAATACCTTCTAGCAGCTCATATTACTGACTACGTTGTTATTTACTACTACTCCTGGAGTGAGTTCAGGAAGGCGAATGTTCGGCGAACATTCACGTTCTATGCGGTACAGTGTTCAGTTAATAACAGAAAATGTTTTTCGCGGTCCTGAAGGCACCCCAGGCACGGGTAAAACAACTATGTACGCATGTGCATGTCTATGTAAAAGCGGAGATTTTCGGTTACATATTATGTATGAAATAACGAAATCGAAACCAACCGAATGTCAGGTTTGCAGATTTTGTAAATCGCTTCCCTTTCTGTTATAAGACAAATTTGACATAACACTAGCCGCAACTGGTGCATATATTGTTCTAAAAAGGTATGCCTATTACGTCGGCTCAAATTAGACTATATTGTAATAAACCCATTTCAGAGAATATCTTGGTTTATTCATCCAGATTTCAAAAGAAATTGTGGATTGAAAATTTATTAAAATATACGCACAGTCATCACACTAGCTTCATACTCAGTAAAGAATACCCAGGTGCGGAGTTCACACACGTCCATTTTATACAAAATTATGATTGATTACGATGATGACATTTCGACAATTATCATTTACAGGCACAAAAAAAGCTAAAGGCGATGCATGTACTTAACACATATACGGCTCCGATTGCAATTGAAATTTACATGTACGGGTCCTTGACAGACTATAGACAGATTCCACTTTATGTTTAATGACGCGTAGTAAGAATCTTTGTAGCGTTACTGAATACATTTGATTGCGCGCTCTTATCCGTGACGGGTTTAAAATATTTCATGATACGTTTAACATATTGTAGGACGGGGAGACTTTCCGTTAGATGCGCCTATAAAATAAATAAAATGCGTTTGGTGTTTGGCCATGCCTGGAAACGCTACGGGGTTTTGACGTGAAAAAGACACATTTTTGTTTCGTTTTTGCTTCGTCAAACAGTGAAGCTAACTAAGATCTGTACTGTAACTTCACTGGCTGTGTTTTCGAATTGTTTGAAACTGAAGACTGAATTTCTAGAATCTAACTTTCAAGGTAACTGGGTACAGATACAGGTAAGCCATTGAATATTTTGAAATTAAGTTGGCAGCTACAGTTCCCAGTCAAGTTAGTTTCAAATATTCAACGGAATGTTTATTAAATTGTAAATTCATCAAAGACATAGAATTATTTGGGATTCTGTTGTATTTGTTGTCATGCAAAGCCCGGTATAAACCCATTTTCATAGAGCTAAAGATAGTCAGTGTACTGTTGGCCTCTGATGTGAGCGGATCTACATGGATAACGCATAGTACAAACAATGTAAGCATATAGTAGTTCAATTGTAATTGGGTATTTCCTATGGTAGATCTTAAACATTCTAGGCAAGATATTTTTCATAACAATTTGGCTGATAATTATTGCTAGCTATAGCAGCAACAACTTTCCCTCAAATTATTTATGAAATAATCAGCAAAAAATGCATGTACCACTAGCTAACATTTTGAAAACAATTTGACAGTCATTGCAGCAACAACTTTCAACCAAATTGTTCTCAATATAACCAGCAGGACTCTCAATGTAGTAACACATTCTGAAGATGTTTTGAGCAATTCGATTGACAGGCATTGCTGACTAAGGCAGCAACAAATTTATCAAATTATTCTCAGAATAGTAAGTGTCACACTTTCAATATCATTACCTAACAGCTCTACATTGGCTACAAGTAGTTTGGCCTATGCCATATACATTAGCAAGATCAGCGTGAAATATTGAAACCCCTCAATCAGTAGATAAATATAAAAGCTTATGCATGTGTTTGACAGACCTACTCCTCTAGGGAAGAATGTTACACGTTGAGTCTCGATAATGTATATAGCATAGGCCTAATTAAATTGTACATACAGGTGTTAGCTAAAGATATTGAACTCATGAAACTGACTATTCTGAGAATTATTGCACACGTTGTTGCATCCTTAGTCGGCAATGACTGTCAATCAAATGGCTCGAACCATCATCAGAATGCGTTACTACATGGAAAGTCAATTATGACATAATCTATGAGTACAAGATAAGATTTGATATGAATTTAGTGCTACCTTAGTTCATATGCCGGTTAGTTTGGAAAAGATCACTCCAGTAGAACCTGCGTCATTGATAAAGGTCTATTTTGACAGCAATGTTGCTGAAAGCTGTTGCTGTTGCGCATTAGATTTTGATGCCAAAATTGATATACATCTTTGGAACCACAGAGGCAAATGTCTGCCAAAGTTAGGAGAAAATGCCTCCAGTAGCTCGCATTAACCCTGGTGTCTAGCGACGCGGGGAAAAATAGTCTTCTCTTAGCCTGCAAATAGATGTTTATAAACATGATTGCAGCTTTCATCATTGACATGCCTTTGATGTTATGTCTGGGTAATTTGTACCCAGGATGATTTATCGAGTAATCACTAGTATTCTTAAATAATCGATGTTGCAATAAATCGATAATCGCACAAGCATAGCTGACAGACTTTAGCCAACCATCCAGAGCCTTTGATTGACACAGGCGGCGTTTGCAGTCCAACTGCAGGATACCGAGTCTGTGGAACAAACTAGTACGTCTGTGGAACCGACTAGTATGCTGGTATGTTAGTATTTCTTAACGTCTGTACTCTGTAGGTCTGACTTGGGACCCGAGGTCGGTTATGAAGCGATTGGTATCTGCGATGCATCTTTGCCAACAGTTGGAATCTTCGCCAAAGCAACTGAGAAAGATACGCCAAGAGCTGTGGTTGAGCAAACTGGGGAGGGAATACGCTCAGAGACCGAACAAGTAAGAAACAGGGCAGGGAATCTGCCAGTGACTGAGCAGGTAAGAAACAGGGGAGGGAATCTGCCAGGGACTGAACAGGTAAGAAACAGGGGAGGTAATCTGCCAGAGACTGAACAGGTAAGAAACAGGGGGAGGGGAATCTGCGAGAGACTGAACAGGTAAGAAACAGGGGAGGGAATATGCTTAGAGACTGAAACAGGGGAGGGAATTTGAATATGCTCAGAGACTGAAGTAAGAAACAGGGGAGGGAATATGCTCAGAGACTGAAGCAAGAGACAGGGGACGGAATATGCTCAGAGACTGAAGTAAGAAACAGGGGAGGGAATATGCTCAGAGAGGAAATATGCTCAGAGACTGAACAGGGAGGGAATATGTTCAGAGACTTAACAAGTAAGAAACAGGGGAGAGAATCTGATCAGAGACTGAAGTAAGAAACAGGGGAGGGAATATGCTCAGAGACTGAAGTAAGAGACAGGGGAGGGAATATGCTCAGAGACTGAAGTAAGAAACAGGGGAGGGAATATGCTCAGAGAGGGAACATGCTCAGAGACTGACTAGGTAAGAAACAGGGGAGGGAATCTGCCAGAGACTGAACAAGTAAGAAACGGGGGAGGGAATATGCTCAGAGACTTGAACAAGTAAGAAACAAGGGAGGGAATATGCTCAGAGACTGAACAAGTAAGAAACAGGGGAAGGAATATGCTCAGAGAATTGAACAAGTAAGAAACCGGGGAGGGAATATGCTCAGAGGCTTGAACAAGTAAGAAACAGGGGAGGGAATATGCTCAGACTGAATAAGTAAGAAACAGGGGAAGGAATACAGTCAGAGACTGAATAACTAAGAAACAGGGGAGGGAATATGCTGAGAGACTGAACAGGTAAGAAACAGAAGGAGGGAATATGCTCTGAGACTGAACAAGTAAGAAACGGGAGGGAATACACTCACAGACTGAATAGGTAAGAAACAGGAGAGGGAATCTGCCAGAGACTGAACAGGTAAGAAACGGGAGGGAATATGCTCAGAGACTGAACAGGTAAGAAACAAGGGATGAAATATGCTCAGAGACTGAACAGGTAAGAAACGGGAAGGAATTTTCCAGAGACTGAGCAGATAATGTTTGGATAAATCCGCTACACATGTGTACAGTTTTTGGCCAGCCCAAACTTTTGTATATATTTTTTCCGTATAGCATACCGCTAAGGCGAGTACATGTAGACGAAATATACCAGTTTTTAGCTCAACTTTATGAAGGTGTTTAGCTCAACGTAGAAATTCATGTCTCATGTTTGGTTAATTATACTTAGTCACATACTTTCTTATAGCAAGAGGGTCTGATGCAAGGTCCTTCGCGGCCGTGACATTTGTAAAAACTTTGGTTTTTTCAACGTTAGCATTCTGCATTTAGTTCAACTTAAGTAAAATTATATTTAAAGTAGCTTCATATTTCATATAAATAATTCTACAGTACAACTGAGAAATAATAATAAATGTTTCTAAGACAAAAAAATATAGTTTATTATTAGCTCACCTGCCTTATGCCATGGCGATCGTCCACCGTCCGTCCAGCCATCCATCTTCCATCAACTTTTCCTTTAAACAACTTCTTCTCGCGAACCACTGGGCCGATTTCAATTGTATTTGGCAGTAAGCATCCTTGGGGTATAGGGATCCAAGTTTTTTCAAACGAAACCGATCGGCCAATTTGGCTGGGTGGCCAGCTTGGATTTTGGCCGATTTTAGGAAACGTCTTTAAAAGTCTTCTCCGAAACGGCTTGGGGAATCGATTCAAAACTCCTGAAACATCATCTAGGGAAAGAGCTAAGCCAAGTTTGTTCAAGAGGACTTGATTGACCAAATGGTTCGGCGGCCATCTTGGATGACATAGTTTTCCCAAAAATGACTTCTTGTCCAGAACCGCTGAAGGGATCAGGCTGAAATTTGTGAGATATGATTAGGGACTAAGGGCCATTAAAGTTTGTTCAAGGGAAGTTGATCCGTCAAAAAACATGGCCACGGTGGGCCAATCAAAATGTAGCGTGTTTGGCGACATTTAATTTTTTTATTTGATGGATTTTGAGGTCGAAATTGGTTTTATATATGTTTTTGGGTATTCTGAGCTCAAATTTGATATTTCGAAACTGTTGGATAAACAGTTTGGTGGCCATCTTGGATTATTTTCCTGCCAAAGCCTCCCATACTAAAGCAATGGGAAATTTCAAATGTCTGCTCGAGAACTACTAGGCCGATTTCAATTATATTTGGAAGGAAGTATCCTTAGGGCATGGTGATCGAACTTTGTTCAAATGAAGCCGATCGGCCAATTTGGCCCGGTGGCCATCTTAGACTTTGACTGATTTTAGGAAATGTCTTTAAAAATCTTTTCCAAAACCGCTTGTGGAATCAATTCATAACTAAGCCAAGTTTGTTCAAAAGGACTTGATTGGCCAAATGGTTCGGTGGCCATCTTGAATGAGCTAGTTTTCCAGAAAACAACTCCAGAACCCCTGAAGGGATCAGGCCGAAATTTGGGAGATATGATTAGAGACTAAGGGCCATTAGTTTGTTCAAGGGAAGTTGATCCGTCAAAAAACATGGGCACCATGGGCCAATCAAAATGTAGCGTGTTTGGTGGCCATATTGCATTTTTTTAGTTGATGGATTTTGAGGCCAAAATTGGTTTTATATATGTCTGGCTGGGCATTCTGATCTCAAATTTGCAATTTTCGAAACTGTCAGATGAATGGGTTGCCGGCCATCTTGGATAATTTTCCCGCAAAATGCTCCCATACTAAAGCAATGGGAAATTTAAAATGTCTTCTCGAAAACTAGTGGGCCAATTTCAATTATATTTGGCAGGAATCAAACCAAGTTTGTTCAAGGGAACTTGATTTACCAAATGGTTGGGCGGCCATCTTGGATGGCAAGGTTTTCATGAAAGTAACTTCATCTCCAGAGCCACTGAACGGATTGGGCTGAAACTTGGGAGATATGATATTGATGACTATAGGCCATTAAAGTTTGTTCAAGAGAAGTTGATACATAAAGAAACATGGCCTCTGTTTTCTTGTTACAAGTCTGCTCAACTCATAAGAGTTCTACTTCTTGTTAATGGCCATTCTAGTTGAAATGCCTACAGTCCAGGTGAGCCCCAGCGGGCCTCTTGTTTTTAACTCACCTGGCCTGAAAGGCCAAGTGAGCTTATGCCGCGGCGACCGTCCATCATCCGTCCATCGTCTGTCAACTTTTAAACGACTTCTTCTCAAGTCACTGGGCCAATTTCAATTATATTTTGCAGGAAGCATCCTTAGGGCATCGGGATCCAAGTGTGTTGAAATGAACCCGATCGGCCAATTTGGCTGGTGGCCATCTTGGATTTAGGACGATTTTAGGAAACGTCTTTAAAAATCTTCCGAAACCGCTTAGGGGATTGATGCAGATCTTATGAAATATGATCTAGGGCTAGAGCTGAACCAAGTTTGTTCAAGGGAACTTGATTGGTCAAATGGTTCGGCGGCCATCTTGGTTGACCTAGTTGTAGCGAAAATGACTTCTCCAGAACCGCTGAAGGGATCGGGCCAAAATTTGGGAAATATGATTAGGGATCAGGCCAAAATTTGTGAGATATGATTAGGGCCTAAGGGCCATTAGAGTTTGTTCAAGAGAGGTTGATCCTTCAAAAAACATGGCCGCCATGGGCCAATCAAAATATAGCGTGTTTGGCGGCCATATTGGATTTTTTTATTTGATGGATTTTGGGGCCGAAATTTGTTTTGTATGTGTTTTGCGGTATTCTGAACACAAATTTACAATTTTTGAAACTGTCGGATAAACGGTTTGGTGGCCATCTTGGATCATTTTCCCGCCAAAAGCTCCCATACTAAAGCAATGGGAAATTAAAAATGTTTTCTTCTCGAGAACTGCGGGTCCGATTTCAAATATCAAGGCAGGAAGCATCCTTAGGGTGTAGAGATTCAATTTCACATCATGAGAACATACCTCCCTAACACTCATGATATACTAGTATATCGGCTCTTAAGTTCAATAATATTCAGAATTATAAAAAGTTAGGTGCCCCTAATGGGCAGGTGGATGTACACAGTCATGCACATGTCAGACCCCCACCTACTGTGCATGCGCATACTGGTACTTCCGTTTTCTAATATATTGGCTGAGAGTCAACTTGTGGAAAACTTTCCAAGCTCTTTATTGAGAATTTTCACTGTCTATTATCATCTTTAATTCATAATGGCTGATGCAAGTGTCAGAGGAGTCCTCCTCTTCATCCATTAAGGTGATATTGTTCCATATATTAATTAAGACTTGTAACTTTTATATGTTACCAGTTTTCGTTCACGGCCGTTTTGGCGTTACCTCATTTTCAGGCACTGGGAATCCTTGTTAAATTTCTCCCAGCGCCTAGGGATATTAATCCCTTGTGCTTTGTGTTCACAGGTTCAACCTATGGATAGTAAGGGTTCCTGTTCTTCTCTCGAAGGTGTTCACGTCTCTTTTTTTACTTATCATTGTGATATGTCTAAGGGTTGGAGATATAGTAAATGAATAAAAGAAATATCTCCTTCCTTTTGTCCCATTCCCCTCATCTGGTCTACAGAAATAAGAGTCTCGGTGGATGGATGGACGTGTTCTCCTGTACAAGAGGATGGTTTTGGCTGTGCTCGGGCCAAGGGAGTTTATTAGCTATGGCACATAATTAATTGAAAATATTCACAAATTTCTGCTGCCATTTGTTATTGCGCTGTATTCTCTCTTGTGTGTGCATGGGTTCTCGAATATATATAATTTAATATCATATTATTCGGGAGTAATGAATGTCTTTAGTCTCTAAATTTTTCTTGCATTCATTTCTGATGTCCCCTCTCCTTGAAGGAGCTGTTGCATTGAGGTTTGATGTCATAATCAACCAGAGTTTTTTCTCTCCTTGATGTCATAATCTTAGTTTAGAGAAGTCTTTTTGATGTTTTTATCACCCTTTATTATGAATGTGGAGAGATATCTAGGTAGTCATAATCTTTCTCTCTCATTCTTAATTTGGGATCCTGGTTGTGATTGGTTATTATTAACAAGAGAAGTCAGCTGTCCCGTCAGGGTTGTCTGTAATAAAAGTGGGTGTCTTCTCGAGTTTGTTCTTCTTTTGTACTAATAGTCAAATAACAAGGTTTTGCAAACTATAATACTCAATATCTTCATATGCCTTCCCTTTCAGAAGTCATGTCCATCATGCTTTAAGCCCATGAAGGCTAGATTCTTCCCCCACCCTTGCCATCTTTGTTCAGTTTGTAGACTGTCTAACAAATGTGTCATTCATAAAGAGTTGGGGGTGGGTGGGAGCATCTAACCTCTGAACTCTTTGCTTTTCAGTCTAAGCTGATGGCTGAGGATGGCAAAAAGGCAAAGAAGGAGGGTAAGAAGAAGGGTGAGCTCGAGGCCTTCAAGGTTGAGTTGGTGAGTGAGATGCGCAGGACTTTGAAAGATCTGATGCCTGACATGCTTCGCGGCATGTTGCCGGGCACAGGTGTTTCAACTTCCTGCGCATCGACCTCAGTGCAGGTAGCTCCCATCCCTGGATCAAGCCCTACTAGCTCGGACAAAGTGTTTAGTTATCCAGAGGTGGCCGTCTTGGACTCAGGCTTGATGTTCGCATCGCCTGGTGATCCAGCAGCGCGAGCAGCATCAGGCAGGATCCAAAGAGCGGGCCTGACCACGATCACTCGCGGAGTACCCTCATCATCTGCTTTCGGTCATTCTCCTGGTCAGTCTGGGTTAGTTTTTCTTGCTAACCCAGTCTAAATTTCCTGACCCGGAAGATGATGAAGACTACCTGCTCGGTCCACAGGATGATCATGAAGACATGGATGCGAGCGTCTACACTCCTCTAATGGGGAGCGCGGCCGCTCGCACCTATGGCACTGTTCCCTCGGGAGCAGGTTTCATGATTCAGCCTGTGGGCCGGTTTGGAGCGGATGGCCGCCCATATGAGATTCCACGCTTAAGCCTAATAAGCATGATACCGCACACAAGCGCGACCTTGATGCCCGGTCAGCCTATGGAGTATGTTGTGCCAGCCCTCACGGGCCCGTATGCATTCCCTTGGCAGCCGGGTTCGTCTATAGCCTCCTCCTCGGCCATACCTGTGAATGCCATTGAGAATGACGAGGGCCCGCTTCTCGTCAGCAATGCGCCATGGATGAAGACTGGTCTGAAGCGTGCGCGTGGCTCCTCACTGTCAGACCAGAGCTCTCCGTGGACGAAACGGTCGTCAGTAACCCTCGGACATGGTTACAGGCAAAGCCGTTGGCCAACACGACTCTGTCTCTGCCGTATGCTGGACATATCTTAGATATGTTCTCGGCGGCAGAGGAGTCGATTAGACCGAAAGGTCGCCACCCCCCCCCCGCGAGGTTGTTAGGCGATGTCGGGTTACTGCTAGTCAGTATGCTCGATATGGCCTAGCGCCCAGACCGAGCGCGGTCATCTGCGCCGCTCTGGGAGGTGATACGCGGCCGGGTTCGCGTGCTGACACAGGAGCATTGTGCTCGGGCACTATGCGCTTAACTAATGCCGCCTTGCGCGATACTGAGGAGAGCTCACGAGCAGCGATTAGTGCGCTGTCTCATGTGTCTCAGCTGCTATCTGGGGTAGTAGCAGCCTCGGTGCAGCAACAACCTAGCCCCATGACAGTCCAACGAGCCATCCAGGATGGGATCAACCTGGCATTGGATTGACTGACTAGGTCAGTCATCAAGTCACTGAGAATGAGGCGCACTTGCTTTGGACAATTTGTGCCCGTCTCAGGAGCTCAAGTCGCGCTTGTTGCAAGCCCTGGTCTTTTTGGAGGTGAAGATTGTCGGCACCTCCAAGAGACAGTGACTTTGGTGAATAACCAGAGGGAGCTGCGCGCACAGTTTGAAGTGCTGTAGAGTGAACACGTGCGTGTTCAGCCCTCGGCTGCTCGACAGCAGTACGCTTGTGGTGGTGCTGGCATTGTCAGAGGCCAGCAGGCCGGCCGGGTTCAGAGACCGCATCGGCCGCGCCAGCAGCAGCGTCAGCCAGCGCCTCAGGCGTAGCCAGCCAGACAGCAGCCCACGCACCGAGGTGCACGTGGCGCTGGGCGCGGCGCGTGGTAACCGGGCCTGATGGGCTAAAAGTTTTTCCTGTTACCACAGGTACCACTCGGGTGTTGTCACTCGTACCAGAGACACACCCACTTCTAAAATTCATGGGCACCCCGTCAACAGTAGGTGCACCAGTGGGGGGTCGTTTGACTTGCCACATTCAGAAGTGGGAGCGGTTAATTCAGGACCGCTTGGTCTTGCAATGGCTTTCGCACGGATACAGTCCAGAATGGGTAAAAGGTCCGCCATTGCATCTGTCTGGTACCGGTCTGGACTCAAATTCCAAGAGATCCAGATAAGCGGTTGTGCATAGAAGAGGAGATAGAATCTCTAATTCTAAAAGAAGCAATTCAACCGGATACACCGAGTTTCAAAATGGAAACAATAAAATCGGTGTTGTTGGGGTTAGAGAAGGGGATGTGGACAGCATCAATAGATCTCAAGGATGCTTATTTCCACATTCCAATTGCAGGGATTTTTCGTCGGTTCCTAAGATTTGCTTTTCAGGGACGCAATGGGAATTCAAAGTTCTTCCATTCGGCATCTCGGCGGCTCCAAGGGTCTTCACTCGAGTGGTACTTGCTATCACGGCATATCTCTGCAAGAGAAATATAGCTGTTCACACTTACATAGACGACTGGTTGCTGAAAGCACACAACCCAGAAAGTTTGACAGCAAATCTGGAGATAGTTTTGAAAACACAGATTTAGGCTGGATAATCAACTTTCAGAAATCAGAACTGACTCCATCCCAGAGGTTTGTTTACCTGGGTATGTTCTTCGATCTGGAGATAGGATATGTTTATCCATCCAAGGAGAGAGTGGAAAATCTCCTCTCGTGCATTCAGTTGGTTTGCAACAGTCATATTCTAGCATGAGTCTATCTGAGAATGTTAGGTTTGATGGTTTCGATGGAACTAGTCATTCCCCAGGCGGCCTTACGCAGGCGGCCGATTCAATTGTTTCTCATGACTCAGTGGACTCGCGCATTCAAGTGTTGGACCCTCTCATTCATCACCTTCATTGGTGGATTGAGAGAGGAAATCTCCTGGTGGGGGTCATGCTGACCACTCCCCACCCTCATGTAAAGATGTTTACGGATGCATCGATGGAGGGATGGGGAGCTTGCCTGGAAGAAGCCACTATATCAGGGCTTTGGAATCTAGAACGGTCAAAGGAACATATCAACATGCTAGAATTATGGGCTATAATTCTAGGCCTGGAACACTTCTTAAAAGAAGTGGAGGGAAAATTTGTGATGATACGTTCAGACAACTCTATAGTAGTGAGTTACATAAACCGCCAGGGCGGAACGAAGGGCACCCAGTCTCTGTATGATGACATGGAAGCTGCTTTGCTGGTGCATGGATCATATGATCACCTTGAAACCAGTTCATATTCCGGGAAGGCTGAATGTGTTAGCAGACTCATTGAGCCGAAGGATGAGCATTCTGCCTACGGAATGGCAACTAAATCAATGTGTTTAGGATCACGTGTTCAATCATTGGGGAAGGCCCAACATAGATTTGTTCGCAATGAAGAAGAATGCGAAGATGACGACGTACGTTTCTCCGATTCCAGATCCAAGCGCTACCGCAATAGATGCACTAGCTATCAGTTGGAAGGGAATGTATGCATATGTATACCCTCCAACAATCCTGATTCCAAGGATTCTTTAGAAGATCAAGCAGGAGGAATGCCAAGTGCTTCTGATCGCCCCGAATTGGCCCAGCCGATCATGGTTTGCGGATCTGCTGGGCCTTCTGGTTTGCAATCCGGTTCCTCTGCCTCTGATGGACAATATTATCTTCCAGGGCAAGACCTTTCACAACAAGCTGTCAATGTTTCAATTGACTGCATGGATGTTGTCAAAGAATCCGCGATTAAGGAGGGCTTTTCTGAGCAAGCAGCCAATTTCATGGCCAGAGCCAGAAGGGGGTTCAACCTCCAGAGCATATAATTATAAAATCAACAGGTTTGCAGAATGGTGCTCAAAGAGATGTATCAATCCGATGGAAGCATCTATTCAGGTAGTAGCTGATTTTCTGTCACCTGTATGATGCCTATAGTCTTAAGCCTAATTCTATTGCTGGATACAAATCAGCATTAATGACTGTTATCCCTTGCTTGGCAAAGAGGGGAAGTGATGAAATAAGTGTTTTAAATAGTCTTTCTCTGGTTCTTCAAGTTTTGAGTGATAAACCTTTTGAACCACTTATAGCTATAGCTGTAAAATTATTCACACTTAAAACTATTTTTAGTTGCGGCAGCATCAGCCAGACTTAGGAGTGAAATTCATGCCTTGTCTGCTGAACCTGACCGCTATATGGTTACAGGTGAAGGCCTTAAGCTTCTACCAAGATTGAATTTCTTGGCTAAGAATCAATCTTTAAAATATCCAGGTCAACCTATTATATTACCTGCCTTAACCAGATATGATCCTGGTGCTAAATCATGGTGTCCTGTCCGTGCTTTAAATAGGTACAAGAGAAGAACTCGGGTTTGGCGGGCGGACCCATGTTCCCTATGGTTGTCATATATTGAACCCCACGGCAGGGCGTCAAGAGACACTATTTCCAGATGGATAGTAGAATGTATTCAATTCTGTCATAAGACAGCCACTGGAATTCAAGTAGAGAGAGCCAAGGCTCATAGTGTCCGTGGTGTGGTAACTTCCACGGCATTATTTAATGGTGTTTCTATTGAAGACATTATGTCAATAGCCCAGTGGCACTGTGAATCAAGTTTTACCAACCATTACCTTCGTGACATTTCTAACCTGCTCGCCATCTCAATACCTAATGTAGAGGTATATATTTGTAATTACTTTCCTCCTCTGCTATTTACAAATATCACATTTGTTGGTAGGGTATCCCTACTATTAGCTGGTACAATTCTCTTCATCCGGTGGGGGAAGAGATGAGTGCCGCGCCCAAGACATCAGAGGTCAGTATACGTGACCATTTAGTTTTTTTGTCTTGGTGATGGTGTCATATATATATATATATATATATTTTAATATGGTGATGGTTAATGTCTCTTAATTGTGGTTCTTTCAGAGTTTTTTGAAAATGAAGCAATTCTTCAGAAAGAGGGTGGGGGGCGGGGTGGGGCGCATTTGCTTTTTGATCAATCTCTCTTCATCGGTCGATTATCCGATGCAAAATTCTATTCCTGGTTGTGTTTTCGGATACAATTTCAGATGTTTTTAAATCTCTTGAAAATTCAATGAGCTAGTCTCTTCGAGGGTGTGCTGGTTTTCAGGACCTTGCCTCCCTCCCACCAAATTGACTTTCAAATTCTGGCTTTTATCAAGAGTGTTAGGGAGGTAAGTATGTTCTCATGATGTGAAATAAGAAAATTTACCAAATTTCTTTTTCACGAGTGAGATGACATACTTACCTCCCTAACAGGATCCCGGCCTCTCCACCTCACGGAGGCCTGGTCCTTTGGTTATTTGAATAGTTGCTTCTATGTCAGCCAATATTTAGTAACGGAAGTACCAGTATGCGTATGCGCAGTAGGTGGGGTCTGACATGTGCATGACTGTGTACATCCACCTGCCCATTAGGGGCACCTAACTTTTTATAATTCTGAATATTATTGAACTTAGAGCCGATATACTAGTATATCAAGAGTGTTAGGGAGGTAAGTATGTCATCTCACTCGTGAAAAAGAAATTTGGTAAATTTTCTTAGTTTGTTCAAACGAAGCCAATCGGCT